>CM062103.1:3544672-3639456 GCA_031163375.1 Conogethes punctiferalis | reverse complement strand
CAGGCTTGTACAAGTCAATCATATGTTTGTGGCGGTTGTTGCAACACAGACAATGTTATAATGGTTCGACAATTTTGAACAATAACGACAAATGATTGCCGTTTAATCCCAACGCATGTATGTACTATGTACTGTTGTGTACTATGGGTACTAGTCAACTGATGAACTTACTTTTTTATATCACACAAACTAATACAAACAGTTATGTTTAAAATTTCATAAACATTTTACACAAAATCGTTACATCTGAACTTCATTTTAATTAACATTTCTAAAAAACAAGTTTTTTAATTATTTTGATTTACTCACAATGTATTAATTTCAGATAAACAATAACATCTAATTAAATAACTTTTATCTAAATACATAATTGGTTAGGTACAAGAAGTAAACTCCTCCTACTTAAATAATGTGAAAGAACTTTTGACTGAACAGTCGAAATATCTTTGCATAGTCGTGGGACTAAATTGAAAATGAAAAACCGGTAAAATTAAAAAGGAATTATACGGGCGACCATTCCTAATTAACAAGAGGGGACCTCAGGTCCTCAGGCTTAACTCAAGAGGGTTCATTGCTATAATTTTTGCAGTGACTTCGCTTGTAAATTTTTGAAGAGAAAAAAAAATCAGCAGTTTGAAACTTTTGGGTGAATTTGGTAACTTTTGAGAGAGAAATTTCGAGAGAGGTCAATGTTCGGCCCTTCTTGAACAAGAAACCTTGTTCAAGAACTCCACATCCTCACTTAAACCCCTACTTACATTCAAGTAATGCAGTATTTTATCAAATGTGAATTAATCTTTACCTACTACTTAGCTTTTTTTTATGCGGGAGGCGGCAGACGAGCAAGTGTGATGCCTGATGGTAAGCAGTCGACACCGCCCATGGATACCCGCAGCTTTAACCTAGTTTAACATGAATACGCTCGTTTCTTGAATTTTCCCTGCTAAGAAAGACATCCTTTTGAAAAGAGTTTCACATATATTTAGCTCATGTCATCTTTAGGGGCAGCGCAGACGACAGACTATCCGTGACGCACTTTTCGCAATTATATGCAGTAACGCACACGACGCGCAAAAATCTGTCGCGGATATTTCAGACTCAACGACGAACAACGACGCTCTTTTTAAATGTCTCAGACGCAGACTTTATCGCACATAAAGTGTGCTGTCTGCGCTGCACCTTATTATCATCATCACCTGTCTGTCTCAGGATATAAGCCTCTCGAGCTGTTCACCAGTTTAGGCAAACACCTGAAGACGCCCATAATTGTCGCACTGGGCAGGTGGGTTGGGTATCGCAGGGCGTAACTCCTCGCTCCGATGACGCTGTGCCCGTCATCGGCTTGCGGTATTTAGCTACGCCTTCAATCGTGATGGTTATACCGCCACCAGTAGGTTGTCAGAGTCACGTATGTTATTCAGCAGGATGCACCACGGGCAGGTGAGTTAGGCTTGAAACGAAAAGATGACAGGTTGCTTGACAGGTCCCTTGCATCCCATACAGTTGATGGATTTGATCATAAATTACCAGTTAAGTGATTTTTTTTTCAGAATTTCACTTTTTCTACCTTTAATCAAGTGATGACTGAACAACGATCTCCTTAGTCCATTTAGATATTAATTTGACTTGGATTTAGGTGCTCTGTTTTCAAGACATAATCCTGATCTATAGTTCATTCGCGTTAAGAAAATAGTGACTCATCACCGACTGATGACTGACCGACCAATTAAAACGCTAGAAATTATAATTTCGGTCGGTCAGTCATCAGTCGGTGATGAGTCACTATTTTCTTAACGCGAATGAACTATAGTACTCATTCATAATACAAGGAAAATCCTTTGTCTAAGGCACTCCCAAGTGTATCATCGTTATCTGTCTTAACAAGAACTAGAGATAAGCTAAGGGGTGGTACTGTTTGTTAAACATACAGGGTGCCCGAAAACCGAAAGAGGCTAAATAATTAGAAACTTTTTTTTAAAATATGTACAGACATTTAAAAAATATTGTTTGGACTACGCATATGGCTTTGCGTTCATTTGCAAAAAAAAACATCATCATCATCAGCCTGTTGCAGCCCACTGCTGGACATGGGCATCTCCAGGTGTTTGCGACTTAGGGCAAACATCTACACAGATGTTTGATGTAGGCACACGCCTAGCACGAACATTTTCGAAAAAGTATGCGTAACGTTTCCGTAAACATTTGTATGAAACTTGGTACAGCGCCCCTATCGTGCGTAAGAGGTACTACGTTTACGTACGCTAACGTAGTGAAAATTATCGCCCGTTTACGGTTACGTTACGCATACTTTTTCGAAAGTGTTCGTGCTAGGCACACTGGAGGATATACCCATAATCGCCACGCTGGTCAGGCGGGTTGGCGATCGCAGGACGTAGCTTCTCGCTCCGGTGACGCTGCCAAAAAATGCTTTTTGAGAGTGGTCTCGTAATCCAAAAAAGAAACCGTTTTATTATAAGTTTGATAAAAACCTTATTCAATAACATAGCTTAATACAATTTCTCATAAATTGGACCACACTTAACATTATATTGAATTTGCTTACATTTGCGAAGGCTTTTAAAGTGGGTGCGTGTACTTAGTATAATTTAGTTGTCCAATTATAAAGTTAATTTGGCTAAGGCCTGGAGAAGGGTAGCAGATGACATCGAAATTA
Source organism: Conogethes punctiferalis (assembly GCA_031163375.1). Lineage (NCBI taxonomy): Eukaryota > Metazoa > Arthropoda > Insecta > Lepidoptera > Crambidae > Conogethes > Conogethes punctiferalis. The sequence goes on along the minus strand of CM062103.1, from coordinate 3,636,782 downwards.
GACTCATTATAACGCTGGCTAATTATATTTATTTTGTCGTGGCCCATTTGGAACACTCGTTGATACTTAAATGTGAAATATTACACATTTTTATCATAATACTTGCTGTGCCGGCGGCGTCCCACGCGTGGATATCGGGTTTCAAAAATAACGGACTCCCATAAAATGGTAGGTACCTAAATTTGAAGTTAGACCTCTAGCAATACATTGGTGAGAAACGCAATCAATTCCATGCAGTAATTTTCGCGTTATGCGCGTTCAAACATACAAATAAAATTTTCTCCCGTTTTCCCAACACTTCCCTTCACTGCCCTGCTCCTATTGATTATAGCGTGATCGAAAGTATACTATAACTTGCCCAGGAATAAGTAGTAAGTTTAGTTAAAATCCGTTGAGTAGTTTTTGTTTCTATAACGAACAGACAGACAGAGAGACAAAAATTTTATTGATTGCATTTTTGGAATCAGTATCGATCAATAATCACCCCCGCATTGTTATTGTGAAAAAATATTTCATGTACAGAATTGACTTCTCTACAGATTTATTATTAATTTAGAAGATAAGCGTCACCGGAGCGAGAAGCTACGTCCTGCGATCGCCACCCCGCCTGCCCAGCGTGGCGATTATGTGTATATCCTGCAAATGTTTGCCCTAAGTGGCGAACAACTGGAGAGGCCTAAGTCCAGCAGTAGACTGCAATAGACTGATGATGATGATGATGATAAAAGTAGTCTGGTAGAGATCGCTTAAAGCGATAAGACCGCCTACTTGATATTGCAAGTTAAATAATGTCATCACTTTTATTTAAATGGAGGTAAACGATACAAGACAAAAATATCCTTTAGGGTGAGGGCGACAGGCGGAAGAGGTTTGTTCTATTGTGTCGACCTAGCTTTTGGACCTCACTACCGCTTACCATCAGGTGGAGTGAGGTCATCCTGAAAGCTCCTCTTATTAAAAAAAATATAAATAAAAAATAAAAAAATATTATACATACAGACGAATTGAGAACCTCCTCCTTTTTCGAAGTCGGTTAATAATTATTTATTATGGGTTATCCCAAGACATGCCACGCTGGGCCACACAGCGCCATCTAGCCCCAAACTAAGCCGAAACTTGTACTATGGGTACTAGACAACTGATAAACTTACTTAGATACTTTATTTTTTGTAAATAAATACATATTATACATAGAAAACACCCAGACCAATACAAACAGACATGTTCATGCACACAAATGTTTGGAATGAGTGGGGATCGAACCCACGACCCTTGGCTCAGAAGGCAAAGGTAAAGCTACCGAGCCAGTCAAAGTCAAAATACTAACTTTGAGACGATCAAGACTCTTTAATCTTGCGTCAGAAAGGTATTAGTACACTCACAGATAATCTTATACCAAGGGAAATCTAAAGACTGTTTTGTTCATATCTACATCTATTATTTAACGTAGCTGATTTATCAAGGCGCCTTGCTAAAACAACGCCTTAAATATTTAATTTTATGTGAACACAACACTATTAGGCAAATTTCTAGACTTAAACATAGCTATTGTAGGAATTCTATTATATTCAGTTACAGTTTGTTTGAAATGTTATGAGTTGGACGCCTTTGAGATTGTGTTAGAATATTTAAGTTTTCAATTATTATTCAACATTATTTGATTACGGGTATATCCTCCAGAAGTTTGCCCTAGGTGGCGAACAACTGGAGAGGCCTATGTCCAGCAGTGGACTGCAATATATACTGCAAAAAAGGGTCCGTGAACACCTCTTGAATCAATTGGGTTAACATTTAATTGCTTGACGAATTTATCTAAGTACCGTTTATGTTTTTGCTTATTTGTTATATATATTATATATATATATATATATATATATATATATATATATATATATTTGTTAGTATTTATTTATATATGTTATATTATATTTATTTGCTATATATTCAATATATCCATGTATATTATTAGATATAATTAAATTGTTATATTCTCTATGTACACTCACCGCACACAATTTCCACTCTCTGCATGACCCAAAGGTTAACTGGTAGAGAATGCTCCTAGCATTAAGTTCGCCTTTTGTACCATTTTGTGCAATAAAGTTTAAATAAATAAATAAATAGGCTGATGATAATAATGATGATTATTTGCTGAGATAATTCGGTTTATTTAGGCAGATTGAATTTCTTGTGGTATATTACGAAGAAGCAATTTTTTATAAGAAGAGCTTTCTGGATGCCCTCACTCCACCTGATGGTAAGCGGTCGTGAGGTCCAAATGGTACGTCGAGTACGCCGCGCCTGTCGCCCTCACCCTGAAGGCCAACTGAGATGCCGTTTCACGCCCCGACTAAAGAACCCAGGATTGTAAGAGGAAGGAAACACATGAGCTGGAAGGGCATTCCATCACTTAATGGCACGAGGCAATAACAAGGAACTAGACCTCTTTGTGGAAATAATTTAACTGGTTTTCTATGTGTGTGGTGTAGTTAATCATTATCATCAATCTTCAAACGTTCAGTTACCTGTCTGTTGTCACTGCCATACCGGTCCAATCCCTGACAGGCGGCTCATTTCGAGCGAAAATTCGCTATGCCCTAGCTTTCTTGAAATCCTTTCTCTAAAGGTAGATGCAATAAAGTTTAAGTAATATCTCCTGCGCACTTGGCCAGTCTCTGCAAATTGGCCCCTGTATCCGAAATTCGGAAACCGGTCTACCAAACGCCGCAACATTTTAATAAATAAACCTCCAGGCATTACCCCCGTGGTTTGTTCCAATATACCAAGTGGAACATATCTCGTTCCTGCATCGAAACGCATCTGCATATTGCATATACGAAATCCCATGAGCCGCCGGAAAGTTGAAATGTACATACAGCATTGCAATTTAGGAATTTTATGTTACACGCGTGAAGCTGCCCTTTCGGGGCTCGAATAGTTTATGCCGATGTCGAAAACAGGGAATGTGAGGTGGAGATAAAGGGAATTTATTGTTCGATTGGGAATATTTTGATATAGTGGTAGTGTGGTCGCGTCTGATCTCTCTCCGGGCAAACTATAGTCCTTTCGGATTATAAGAGGTAGGGCATAGCGAATCTTCGCTCGAATTGAGCCGCCCGTCCGAGAAAGGATCTCCACACTATAGAATACTGCAGCCAAATGATTTTCGGGTCGTGTTTCTGCCGGTGAGTAGGGTTTCCGGAGCTCGTGAGGGGTTAGGGGTGGGCCGGCTTGGCAGTGGCAACTGAAGGGTAACTGACCAGTTAAATATTATTGGTAAAGCCTCCAGATGTTTGACAAAAGTGAACACAAAACAACTAGAGTTTCGTACCTTTACGTAAGTAATTTCCAGGTTTCATCGTAGCAAGAAGTCGTTTGTCGAAAAGCTGTATCCCTTTAATTAGGTAAATTAATTATATACTCTTAACAAACGTGACTTAATTAGGCGGGCGGGAGTTCATTAGGCCAGAACCTTGGCCTATAACCCGAGGGTCGTCGGTTCAAAGCCAGCGTACCTCTGACACGGTTAATATTCTTATGATTTGAAAATGAATCTTATAAGTATTAAAGACCCAGCTTAAAATATTGTAATACACTTATTTGTTAAATTTTCTCAAATAATTTTCAACTTATTCTTTTTTAAACACAAAGATTATTCTAACCTATTATATTTATTCTACAATATGTAAACATTATCATCATCTCTCCAATTGTTCGCCTCTCAGGGCAAACATCTGGAGGATATACCCCTAATCGCTGCGCTGAGCAGGCGGGTTGGCGATCGCAAATCGATTTATATAATTGATATGAAATATTTTCTTATTTTATCTGAGTACGGAAGGTGGGAAATGGAAAACAAGTCTTCAAACCACTCACTATGATACAGACGATAAAAGACATCTATCGAATCATTGTCCCGAAATCAAGAAAGAGGTAAGCGTTAAATTCCTTTCTTATAATAGTCCTTTAAATGCAAATTTCCACGCCGACTGCACATAATTATAAACAGGGTTACAATCAAACCCGTCCTACGCAAAGATATCTCCGCTACTTTGTAGGCGATAAACCCAAATGAAATGCCTAATATCTGTCCAGATAGGCCTATTATCTAACCTAAGTGTCAAAACGACACAACACGATAATGTTCAAGTTCATTTAATTTAAACAAAAGCACGGATAGGCGTGGGGTGATTGCGAGATGAGATCTGAAGTCGGTTAGGGTTAGCAGAAGATCTGTCGAATATTTTTTTTTAAATAAAAAAAACAACAACATTTTTGAACCAAAAAATATAATAATAATATTTAAACAAAAAAATTACTTCAATGACGACTATGGGAGCAACTAGAAAGTACACGCTTTCAAATAAAAAGAGAATTATCCAAATCGGTTCACAATTCATATCTAAAAATCAGTCGATTTGAGAACCTCCTCTTTTTTTAAAGTTGGTTAAAAATAAAGATAAAATTGCTCGAAACTTGTGTACGGAGATGTGAGGTCTATAAGACATATTTCAATATTTCGTACCTTTAAGTTGTACGAATTAAATAAAATTAAAAAAATATATTTTTTATTGATGCATGTTGCATTTGCATAATTTTTTTAACCCATGACATTCCACGATATTATATAGACCCAAACTAAGACGAAGTTTGTACATTGGGGTACAACTGATAAACTTACATAGGTACATTTTTTTTTACAAAAGGATATATCATATTATGTAGCAAGTAATTTCACAGTAATAATAATTACATAGGTACATTTTTTTTTGCAAAAGGATATATCATATTATATAGCAAGTAATTTCACAGTAATAATAATAATTCATATTATTATCATCATATTCTCCTGACTGGATTTCCAAACACAAGTGCTAGAGTTACTTATGTTGGGATCGGGTCAATGTATTGCTTTTTTTATGACAGAAGGGCCAAACGGGTCTGAAGGTCACCTGACGGTAAGTGATAACTTCAGACTATAGCCTATTATTGTGATATTTATAATCAAGTGACAACCCTGGAAAGCGCAAGTCTCAGATACCGCTTTAACAACAGTTCAAATAATGATTTTATTTACAATTGCAGCGTTTTATACTTATTTTATAGCGAAGACAGCCCATAAAGTTAACAGCCGTATAGAATTGGATAAGGTCTTTGATTAAGAGTTAGTTAGTTCAAGTTTAAGCTGTGCTTAACAAACATTATAAATGCGAAAGTAATGCTGTCTGTCTTTTATGCTTTCACGCCAAAAATTCTGGTCGTTTGCTGTGTATTTATGTACAAATCTAAGTAAGCTTAAGAGAGGTAGGGCGTAGCGAATCTTCGCTCGAATCAAGACGCCCGTTCGGGGAAGGACCTCCACCCTATGAAATACCGCAGCCGAATGACCTCCGGGTCGTGTTTCTGCCGGTGAGTAGGGTTTCCGAAGCTCGTGGGGGGTTAGGGTTGGGCCGGCATGGCGGTGGCAACTGATAGGTAACTGACCAGTTGCCCGTTGTCACAGAGACTTGGGCTTATCTTTTGCTTTCCATCAGACATAGGGAAGCCATTATACCGAGCTTCAATAAAAAAAAGGTTAGTATCCATAGCACAAGCTTCAGCTTAGCTTGGGACTGGATGGCGCAGTGTGACCCAGCGTGGCATGTCTTGCGTTATTTATATAATCACTAGCTGTGCTCGCGATTTCGTCCACGTGGAATAGTTATTTTTTTCCCGTTTTTTTTTACATTTTCCATTACTTCTTCGCTCCTAATAGTTGCAGCGTGATGTTATGTAGCCTAAAGCCTTCCTCGATAAATGGTCTATTCAACACAAAAATAATTTTTCAATTCGGACCAGTAGTTCCTGAGATTAGCGCGTTCAAACAAACAAACAAACAAACAAACTCTTCAGCTTTATAATATTAGTTAAGATTATATTATATTAAGTTAAGATTTAGAACTAAATATAAATTAAAACACATTTTAATGACACAAATTAAAAGATACAAAATAGCAAGAGCATTACGCCACAATAGTAATTTGTTGTATAATTTCGGCGGCTTTCCAATTTTCTTAACTAGAGTGCCCATTTATTAACAGTTTACATAAATTCCCAACAAAATTAGAACTACTACATTTATTGCCCCTTAAAACTAAAGTTAAAAGTAAATGACCATTTCTTCTCAGCATGCAGTCTTAATGCTAAACGAATTGCCCGATCGTATCTTTATTTAAAATCAAATAAAAAATGTGACTTCAATGTTGGTGTAATTCGTCCGTTAATAGAACATAAAATTTGACCATAATTATGCAACGTGTTCAATTCAAGTCCCATAACTCTAGGACTATATTCTCTGACTAAAAATAATGAATAAAGTTATCATCATTATAACATTACATTTAAGAGAGGTAGGGCATAGCGAATCTTCGCTCCACCCTATAGAATACCGCAGCCAAATGACCTCCGGGTCGTGTTTCTGCTGGTGAGTAGGGTTTTACGGAGCTCGTGGGGGGTTAGGGTTGGGCCGGCATGGCAGTGGCAACTGACAGGTAACTGGCCAGTTACTTGCCAGTTGTCACAATGACTTGGGCTTGCCTTTCGCTTTCCATCAAGCGAAGGAAAGCCATGTCTAGCTACTATAAAAAAAAATCATCATCAGCCTATTGCAGTCCACTGTTGGACATAGGCCTCTCCAGTTGTTCGTCACTTTGGTCAAACATCTGGAGGATATACCCATAATCGCCAGGCTGGGCAGGCGGGTTGGCGATCGCAGGGCGTAGCTTCTCGCTCCGATGACGCTGCTGCCCGTCATTGGTCTACGCCTTCAATTGTGATGGTTACACCGCCACCAGTCGGTAGCCAGTTCCTCGTTTGTTGTCCAGCAGGATGCACCACAGGCAGGGAAGGTTGGCTTGGAGCGAAAAGCTGATAGGCTGCTCCCTTATCGTTTTACAGATATTATCGGGGTCATTTCATTCCATAGACATAGCAACATCAGAAGGGACAAATAAATCAATAAATACGACAAAAATCTTTGTTGTCTTAACAACAATCGTCAGAAATATCGTAAATCCGTACAAAACCAATTGATATCCTTATGTGATACGAGTGTGCAAAAAACGAGGGGTTTACACAACACAATAGCTTTGTATGCGTCGCGTTGTATCCTTTTGCTTCTAATACAGGACAGCGGTTCTCAAAGTTTTGCCCGCCTTTTTTGCAGAATTATGTCTTATGATCGAAACCACAACCCTTGGTACAGAAGGCAGGATAGTACCAAGGATCGTGGGTTCGATCCCCACCTGGGACAAACATTCGTGTGATGAACATTTGTGTTTGTTCCGTGTCTGGGCGTTTAAATTTGTGTTTAAGTATATATTTGTGGTACCTTCGTTGTTCTGATACCCATGACACAAGTGCTAAGCTACTTACTTGGGGACCTAAGAATGTATGTGATGGCAGAGACCACCAGTGGTCAGACGACCACAGTTTAACAACCACTGACCAGGGTAATCCGCTTACCCGTGTGCTCCAGAAAGCTAACTAATAGCTTTGCTATGACGTTTTAAACGTTCAGGTTTATTTTTAGTTTGTTTCAGATCTAGGAATAATGACATCTAAGTCCTAGACTGAGTCATTTGATCCTATGAATAAATGCTAAACAAGTATGCAATGCTTACAAGATATTGCTAAAGATAAAAAGGACAAGAAATTAAATTTTTTTTCACCAAATGCAAAAGACCTCAACTAAGGCAAGAAATTTGTTGTCTGTGTGTCTAACACCATTTCTTCTCAATTTCTTTCATAACCTTGTTTAAATACTGTTTTGATTTCGAGAATGAAGTTCATTTTGTTTGTTTAATTAAGAATAAATATTGTTAGATCAAGTGAACGCGTAATCGGCCCCTTCCAACGGACCCCCCTGCCACGCGTATAAAAGGCGAGCGCGGGCTGCACGGAGCCCATTTGCTTGCCGACGCCCGCACCGTGCACATCGTAGTCGACGCTACTTGACGGAGTTATATACCTATCGGTATTTCTATGTACTAGACAAGGTGTCTATTTATTTGTTAATTTTGAGGTTATTTTCGTTAGTACGAAACGTGTTTAGTGAAATTGGTGATTTGCTGTGATTTTAAGGTTATAATTTGTTAATTTAAATCTGTTAAAGTGTAATTAAATACATGTAAGTGTTAATAATGTTTTTTTTAATAAATCCTAGTTCTGAATCCTAAATTCAGAAGTGGGATTGGACAAGCACCTAGGCCCACTGTGCATTTTATCGAGTTTTTACAAAGCAAACCACCAAGTTCGTTATAACGTGTTATTTTAATTACTTTGCATATTTTTCGATAAGCAATTATGTCCGATAGTCCTCGGACGTCTCGTAGCAAGTCGCGTCGACACGATGGCACACGTAGGTCGCGAGTTAGGTCGCGTAGTAGTTCACGGCGGCGTGAAATAATCCATAGGTCGCGTAGTAGTTCACGGCGGCGTGAAAACCATAGCTCGCGTTATCGAAGGCGCACGCGTACGCCACCCCTATCGCATGATGATAATTCTGGCATGCAACGCACATTAGGTGCAATTTTATCTCGGTTGGACACTCTCGAGAATAGCAATTCGGCGTCCAACACTTTAAATAATGAAAGTTCGAACGGGAATGTCTCAATATCGTCAAACGTGGCGGTGTGTAGTAGGGACAGGTCAGTGAGGTCCCCAAGGGCACTCTCGTCAGGTACGCGTGATGAGGGCCAACGCAGGCTGGACGTGAATAACATGCCATTACGTAACGAGTCTTTTTCCGCTAACGTTCCGAGCGTACAGCTACTGGACATTCCGACAACTTATGTGTCTACCCAAAACGTTTCCACGTTGCCATCCAATGTTACCAACGAGGTATCGGAGTCAACTCGTATGTTGGCTGAGGCGATTAAGTCATTAAATCCGGTTCGTTCTCAAAATTATTTCGTATCCAATTTTGATCCATCGATACACGACATTGACGTGTGGTGCGATGAGGTAGATAGGGCTAAGCAAGCCAACGGCTGGCATGATTCTGAATGCTTGTCTCGGGTATCCAACTGCCTCAAGGGCGATGCGCGGACTTGGCTAAACGAGTGGGTCACTAGTGATCGTACTTGGTCTAATTTTATTCGTGAATTTAAGCCATTATGCCCACGCAAATTAGATTATGCTGGTATTCTCTTTGAAACGATGAATACCACCTCGGATAAATATACCTCGTATGCCGAATACGCGCGCCGAACCTTGTTACGCCTTCGAATAGTCAAGGGACTTAGTCCAGAATTAATGACTTCCATCGTTATAAGAGGTATCAATGATCCTCAAGTCCGGGCGGCAGCTGCAAATGCTAATTTGACTTCTGAGGACGTAGTATCATTCCTCTCTATTTATAGTAAGCCTGGCCGTAGTAAACAGGATTTTCGTCCTAATTCGCATAAACGACATTCGACTCCGGGTACCACAGCGGGTTTAAAGTGTTATAACTGCGGTCGGTTGGGGCATAGGCAAATGCATTGCACCAAGAGACCTAAACCTAATCTAAGTCCCTCAAAACGCATAGCTTCGAGTTCCGATTCCACATCTAACAGCCAAACGACTAGTGTTCCGTGTGGCTTTTGTAAAAAACGTGGTCATACCGAGGATTCTTGTTTTGCAAAGGAGCGTTCTAGGCGCGACGTTAATTCGTGTGTCGAGCGCTCGTCCGCACAATGATATCACCACGGGAGTAGTACAGGGTGTCCCAATGGACATACTTACTGACAGTAGCGCTTTGAATGTCTCTTTAATACCGGAAGATGTTCTAAGTAGGTATTTTTCATGCGTTCAAAAGCCTACAAGTTGCACGTTGAAAGGGATTAGTGATTGTTTAATAGAAGCACAGTTTATGGTTACTTTAACTGTTCAGTTTGATGAGATTTTAATTCAGGCCGATTTTGTTGTCGTTCCGGGATCGTGTATGAACTTCCCAATTATTATAGGCACCGATATACTGAATAGGGATGACCTTGTCTATATACGTACTAAGGACAGGCAATACTTAATGCGATCTAATTTGTGCTCGCGTATAGTGAATCATACTTCGGTTGAGGACCAGGTTACGGTTAATACGCCTCTTCAAGGCGAGGAGCAGGCATCTCTCACGGCATTAATAAACGAATATTCTGACTTTTTCATATGTTGATTAAGAGTAATTCGGCTAGTGAGTGTATAACTTTATTGCTTCAGGTGTTGCAAACCCTATCAGAGGCACGATTTTCTATAAGTTTGCGTACCTTTCGTGCCACCGAAGTAGAGTACTTAGGTCGATTAATCAGTCAAGGTCAGGTGAAGCCGAGCAAAAGAAAAATAGAAGCTCTGGTTAATTCCCCTACGCCTAGCAATGTCAAGCAGGTTAGGCAGCTTTTAGGCTTGGCTGGCTATTTTAGGCGGTACATCAAAAACTATGTCAGCGAGACCGCTTGCATATCTCATCTAACAAAGAAAGATGTTAAATTCTTTTGGGAACCAAAACTTTTATGCTATGTTCCCAAGGGACATAGACTCAGTATGTTGAGAATCTTTCATAATGAGCATGAACTTATTGGCTTCGATAAGACGTTGGATCTGATTCTCAAACATTTCTGGTTCCCTGGGCTTCGTCAGTTTGCGACTAAATATATCGCACATTGTCTTGTCTGTATATCAAAGAAGCGGGTTCCAAGGGCTCCTCAGCAGCTTATATCTTTGTGGATAAAACCAAAATGTGCCCTTTGACACATTACATTTGGACGCCCTAGGTCCTCTACCAGAGTCTGAAGGCTATAAATTTGTACTGCTCATGGTAGACGACACAAGCTTCGCCGCTAAATATGTTGGTTGGGGTCGACGGTGCTACACCCTTAATAAGTTCACTTTTACGTGATGTTGCCTTTGATAATACGCAAAATCACGAGTCATGGCGGGACCTGTGTAGGACTCGAGCTGGTGACCTCTTAAAGAGGAACCAACTGGCACAGGATAGTCGTGTCAACCGACAGCGACGCGCACCTAATAAATTTAGCATCGGTGATTTTGTGTATGTGATAAAGTATTTCCAGTCGACAGGGAAACTAGATCCCGGTATGCGTGGACCTCATCGCGTAGTGAAGACTCTTCCCAGCGACCGCTACGAGTTTCGAGATGAGAGACCGAGCGAAGTTGCTGAGCGGCGCCTACGGGAAAACTACACAGGCTGCGGCTCAGTACGTGGTTCCCTGGCGAGGAGAGTGGTGTCCGGAGACATGCGCTGCATTCTTCGAACGTAAGTTAAGGTCATGCTTAGTGCGGGTCTGCGGGTTGGCTTGTCATGTCTTTTATATTCTTTTACACAAGTCGTTTAACAACTTATTCACTTACACACACACGCAGTAAATAACTATTCTCATATACACATGGAGTTTGTCATAGCGTAGGTACATATACCGAATAGATAGGCATCTTAGGCGTTTCGAGTAGGTAGGTGACATGACTGGTTAAGTTGCTGACTTTGCGCTTTGATGCCTTATGTGGTATTAAGACATACAGGGCTTCAGGCCTCTGTCTTAATATTGGAGACATACAGGGCTTACCAGCCTCTGTCTCTGGTTTGTGTGTGCGGAGCATACAGGGCGTATAGCCTCTGCTTCTGCTTGTTAAGACGTACAGAGCTAATGGCTTCCGTCTTAACTTTACAAGACATACAGGGTCGTTGACCTCTGTCTTGTGTTTTCAAGGCATACAGGGCATTGCGCCTCTGCCTTGAATGGATGAGAGACATACAGGGCGCTTAGCCTCTGTCTCCGATTAGACATACAGGGCTGTCAGCCTCTGTCTAATATAACAGTTGTGTGTTTTATGATGGACAAGGGGACGCCCTATGTCTAGTATGTTCACAGGTGCAGACGCCAGCTATGAACAGCTTTTGGGCCCCAACGAATCGAAGTGAAGTATAAAAACAAGAGCTCTTGTAATGAACCTACTATCCTACTAACCCACCTTATGTACGTTTATATGTGTGTACTATGTGGCATATACTTTCAGATGACGACATAGACGATCCTGACGCAGGACCGTCTTCAGCGTTACAACCGCAAGATGGGCTGCCAGTACAAGATGCTTCCAGCCCTATGCAGCTGCCTGAGGACATCGTCGAGGACGACTCTACGTCAGGAGAGGCCGTGTTAGATCAAGTGAACGCGTAATCGGCCCCTTCCAACGGACCCCCCTGCCACGCGTATAAAAGGCGAGCGCGGGCTGCACGGAGCCCATTTGCTTGCCGACGCCCGCACCGTGCACATCGTAGTCGACGCTACTTGACGGAGTTATATACCTATCGGTATTTCTATGTACTAGACAAGGTGTCTATTTATTTGTTAATTTTGAGGTTATTTTCGTTAGTACGAAACGTGTTTAGTGAAATTGGTGATTTGCTGTGATTTTAAGGTTATAATTTGTTAATTTAAATCTGTTAAAGTGTAATTAAATACATGTAAGTGTTAATAATGTTTTTTTTAATAAATCCTAGTTCTGAATCCTAAATATATTATATTTCGTTGCTGTTGTGTTTATAGTTTGAATCGAAAATTTGGGGTGACCCCGTTACCATTTACGTAAGAGCAAATTATGTTACTATCCTAGGGTTAATAACAAGAAGAGCCTATCTCAGTCTACTGATGGATATAGGGTGATGGATATTCCCTTCAGGGTGAGGGCGGGAGGCGCAATGGGTTTGTTCTATTATGCCTGTCGACCTTACTTTTGGACCTCACGACCGCTTACCATCAGGTAGGGTAGAGGTCCTTCCCCGGACGGGCAGCTCAATTAAGAATAAGAATAATTTATTTGATTAAATCACAAAAAACACATGTTACATAATATTTATCATGCCCAGTAGGTACAGCTGTGGAAAGTGCCTAAAGTAACATTGCAGAATGACAACTACCCTCCGCACTAGTTATAAAACTGTATTGCGGCAGTGTAGTATCACCGCGAACATTCATTATAAAATTTACAACAACTATTTTACCCAGACACGCAAAACAGTATTGCGCGCGCGCAGCCGTCAGCTTGGATATCATTGGTTGTGCATTAGCTTACAGACATAGTACATGCAAACACATCAGAACAATAATTAATACTTCTGTGATACATTTTTAACCTATAAGTAACAAGGAATACAATTTTTTCGAGCAAAGATTCGCTATGCCCTACCTCTCTTAATCCTTATCTATCTATCGCTCTTGTCTATTATTGTGTGTGTACCCGCGCCCGAAAGTCCCCTGCCTGTCTCCTGCCCTTGTTTTGCCTGGCCGCATAGTATTTTCTTCTAACTACATACTCGTTATGCTCAGACAGACTCGGGTAGATTGATGTGTGGGCGTGTGTACCGTGTATTGTTTCTATGTTATTATCGCTTGACTGTATCATGTATTTTGTTGTGTTGCCAATAAATATTTTTTCTTTCTATTAAAAAAATATCACCAGGAGGGTGATTGGCAAAAATATGTACAAATTTTTACCCTTTGGCAATTGGGTAAAAATTTGTACATATTTTTGACATAATCACCGGTCATTGTCCTCAGATATATAAACACAGTAATTGAACTATGTTTCTCTGATAGATCGAAGCTACACTAATTTCATTTGTAAAGGATAACCATGTTTGTAAAAGATCAGCTGTGTAATACGTCTAGTACATGCTCCCAATAATATTATTTGACCGACCGAATTTCGGGAATCAATCCCTATCTCTAGAAGTAAGGAGGCACGTAGGTTCCTTTTTAGGGATCCATAGCAAAGGGGTGAAAACGAAACCCTGTTACTAAAACTTCACTGTCCGTCTGTCTGCCTGTCTGCCACCAGGCTGTATCTCAAGAACCGCGATAGCTAAACATCTGAAATTTTCATAAATTATGTATTTTTGTTGCCGCTTTTAACAACAAATAGTAAGAACAAAATAACATATAATAAATATTTAAGGTGTCCCATACCACAAACTCTCTATATCGATGGCAACAGGTAAGTACTTAAAATATTCACAAAATATAAATATATGTACGAAGTGCCTTAGATAGATAGATATTCTTTATTGCACACCAAACAATCGACTTAAAACTATTCATAGTTGACATTTTGCTGTACAATATACGAGTAGATCATTTTTTTAACCAATTCAACGCTCATTTATAAGCCAATTATGGTTTGTAAAACCATTCACTTTACAATTACAGATTGTCTTTAAGTATAAGCTTGCTGTTGTTAAAACTAATTAAGTCATTTGAGAAACATGATTGAATTAGGTGCAGTAAAGCAAGCATAATTACAGAAGTTATAGTGTGATTACTTTGTACAGACTGCCACACATTAACCCACGGAGCAAGTACAAAGAGATATAAATATAAATATCAGACAACATCACATACATTGCTCTAATCCCAAGGTAAGTAGCTTAAGCACTTGTGTTATGGGTATCAGAACAACGAAGGTACCACAAATAAATACCTAAATACAAATTATTAACACCCAGACACGGAACAAACACAAGTATTCATCACACGAATGTTTGTCCCGGGTGGGAATCGAAACCACTACCCTTGGTTCAAAAGGCAGGGGTCACTACCAATTGAGCCACCGAGCCAGTCAATGAGATGTTTTAACTATAGGGGGAGTTCGGGTGACTTCATCAGGGGGGAGAGATGAACCATCTTTCATAAATCAACTTAAATTTTTCTCTTAACGGAACGTCAAGACGATACGGACGGACGAGACGGTCTATAACGATAAGTCTATAACCGTGGTCTACCAAAGACCGAGTTGGCGTTTTTTTTTATAGTAGCTCGACATAATGGCTTCCCTACGCCTGATGGAACGCGAAAGAGCGAAAGAGAAGCCAAGTCGCTGTGACAACTGGCCAGTTACCTGTCAGTTGCCACCGGGCCGGGCCAACACTAGCCCTCCATGAGTTGCGGAAACCCTACTCACCAGTAGAAACACGACCCGGAGGTCATTTTGTTGCGGTATTCTGTAAGGTAGAGGTCCTTCGCCGGACGGGCGGCTCAATTAGAGCGAAGATTCATTATGCCCTACCTCTTTCATATGACGTGTCGTTAGAGCGAAATTTAAGTTGAAAGATGGTTTTTCTCTCCTACCTCAATTAGTCTCCAGGACTATACTATACTAAAATAGTATAAAAGAAAGTCTGTTCCGTCTGTTTTCTGTCTGAAATTATGTACTTTAAGACACATGTTTCAAGAACTTCTTTAATTATTTTTAGTCAAGACTGTAGGCTTAGAATTATGGAAAAAACAGGGTATATAAACGTAGCTTTCACCACAAAATAAAACCCGTGAAACATCAAAACACGTTTCCAAACTAATATGACCCCAACAGAATCCTAACTAGGGTGTATAACTCAAAAACAATGGCCAATCACGTACATAGTTAGCAACTAACGAGTGCCCGTGATTGGCTGGTATTGTTCACGTCTTCAACTGCGGGAAATGAATTTTGTATAGACTGTTAGACAAGGACGGAGAATGAACATAGAACTACTATAGTAAATAAATGATAATAAATAACCCAAGACATGCCACCCTGGGCCACACATCGCCATCTAGCCCCAAACTAAGCCGAAGCTTGTACTATGGGTACGAGACAACTGATAAACTTACCTAAATAGTTTTTATTTGTAAATAAATACATATTATACATAGAAATCACCCAGACCAATACAAACAGACATGTTTATGAACACAAATGTTTGCACTGTGCAGGAATCGAACCCACGACCCTTGGCTCAGAAAGCAGAGGTCACTACCAAATGAGCCATCGAGCCAGTCAATATACGTATACGACAAGAGAGAGAGAGAAGAGCGTCGATGGAACCTTAATGGTCGCACCTGCCCAAACACTAGAGATCCTTCCAAGAATATTATCAGCCTATCTCAGACCACTGATGGACATAGGCCTTTTCAGCTGTTGGCCACTTTCGTCAAATATCTGGAGGTTTTACCCATAATCGCCATGGTGCACGCCTAGCTCCTCGCTCCGGTGAAGCTGCTGCCCGTCATCGGCCTGTGGTATTTAGCTATGCTTCAATTGTGACTTCTATGCCGTCATCAGTCCGGTTGCCGAAAACGTATCTAGGAGAATAGCGAGGCTTTGAACCGAAGAAACAACAAATTGTGATATGGCAAAAGGCATCGTTTTTATGGTGCAGATTACAAGGACTCGCACTGTGCTTTTTGCATCTACTTTCTTAGTTCAAACGACCAAACAATAGAAGTCCTTGAAGTATGTCTCGGGGAACAAAGAGTCCGTACTCTTTGTTCCCCGAGACATACAATCTTCAGGTGTTCAAAGAGAGAGTGAATCGGTATTTTCTGGGTAAGCGCTTATTTGTTGTGTTTTAAGAAACTGTGACCGTGGAGACCATTTGAAACTGTTGCGGAACCAAACCGTTAAACTGTATAAGAAAAATTACAGTGAATACAAATTTTAACAAAATTAATTAAATTTAACAACGGCTTTTCCATTGTTAACCTTAAACATTAAACACTTTTACATCAATTAACCGAGTTGCTTGCTATAAAGGTGATCAGTAAAATTGAGTATTAATTAAATCATAACACTTCGCTTTTCCAAAAAGGGGTTTTTAATTAATTTTCTGATTTCGTTTAATCGATATTTAATATTGACGAGACTTTATAGTGGATTTTTGTAATAAATAAATTTCTTATGTTGGCAGGCTCTGACTCCATACAGAGAACTATTGAAAAATTTGGGGGAGCTTTGCCTAGCAGTGGGCCAACATAGGTTTGAAAAAGAAGGTTTCAAATTGAAGCCTTCCTTTGTACTAAGAGCACCAGAAAATAACTCGGGGTGTCTCCCACAACAATTAGAACCTAGGCGTGTTTCGGATCGCTTTCATTTTTTTTACTTCATCGTCTGCATAACACCAGACAAGATGCAGTAATTTTGAAGTGTTAAAATATAAAAAAAGCTTCATCTTCAGCTTATTGCAGTCCACTGCTGGACATAGGCCTCTCCAGTGGTTCGCCACTTAATCTAGAGGATATACCCATAATCGCCACGCTGGGCAGGCGGGTTGGCGATCGCAGGGCGTAGCTTCTTGCTCCAATGACGCTGCTGCCCGTCATCGGCCTGTGGTATTAGCTACGCCTTCTATCGTGATGGTTTTACCGCCACTAGTCGGTTTGCCAGAGCCTCGTTTGTTGTTCGGCAGGATGCACCACTTGCAGGTGAGGATGGCTTTGAGCGAAAAGGTGATAGGTCACTCCCTTACATCCCCACGGATAAATTGTAATATCCCAACTCTAACTACAAGTGTATCATATGATCCCTGCTATTCCCGGTTATTCCCGTAACGCTGAGTAGCTGTGACAGCGCATATAACATGAACGAACATTAATTTGTTCTGCGGTCGGCACTCGATACCGAGCCGTATCGCGTGATCGGTCACGTGATATTAGCTGCTACTTCGGTATGTGTTGTGACTGGATGATATTGTATGTGGGTTTTATTTTTAAATTTGCGTTTTGTGAATGCGGTCGGAAGCGTATTTAAACATTGGTACGCGACAAACAGTTCACATAGTAAACGGTTCCTTTGACATATTGGTCGTGGGCTCGAATCCCGCGTAGTACAAACATAATTTTTTTGTGCATGATCATGTATGTTTGTATTGGTCTGTGTATTTGTCAAGTATACTTACCTACATATATATACTTTATTTATTGCACACCATACAATTGATTTAAAACTAAATGTTGTAGACATTTTGTTGCACAATTAGGCGGCCTTATCACTTCAAGCGATCTCTTCCAGACAACCTATTAAACAGAAAGGGTGAGGTGAGCTATCGACTGTAACAAAAACAGTTGATGATAGTCAAAATATAATAAATAAATACATAAGTAAAATACGAGTATAATAAATACAGGTATAGAACATAAACTTAAAAGAACGGGCAAGTAACTATCAGTTGCCATCGGCATGCCGGCCCATCCCTAACCCCCCACGAGCTTCGGGAACCCTACTCGCAGGCAGAAACACGACCCGGAGGTCATTTAACTCAAATCAAATCAAATCAAAATACCTTTATTCACATAAACTTAAAATAAGCACTTATGAATCGTCAAGTAAAAAATAATGTAAAAACGTAAAAAGTAATGTAAGAATGTGAATAAAAGCAATTTAAAAGAAGCTACCGCCGTGTTCGGAAGTAGATTTCTACCGAGAAGAAACGGCAAGAAACTCGGTAGGTACTCTTTTTAAATCGCCAATTGTAACTGCTGTTGTCTATAGGGTCCACCCTTCCCGGGGAAGGACCTCCAGGTCCTTCCCCGACCCTACCTCTCTTAAAAAGTCTCTTTTTCGTTAGAAGATTTTTATAACATATCCAGCTGTAGATACAATTTTATTTGTATTCACCATTTATAAGTACTTCATTGAAGTCTATAATGAATAAAGATTTTTTCTTTTTCTACCAACCCACCATCCCCGCTGTGACTAATATCCATTGAGCATAACTATCCTTCATAAGTATTTTAAAAAAGTTATAGAGGTCAAAATATCTATGGTACAATACAAAAACAAAATGGCTTAATCCAATACTGACCATTATTAACCCACAAACAATGGCCTCTACGGGGTTCCTGGGGCATAGACAACGCGGGGATTATTGACCATCGACAATAAAAATCGTAACAAGGTAACCCTGTGGTCTTGTTTGTGTCCGCGTGTTTTATGGTGGAATTATAACTGAATTTGGGTTGAATACATTACTAGTGAAACTCGAGTAAAAGTTATAAATACGGTTTAAGAACTTTATTATCCCATAAAAATTTACATAAATTCACTTACATGGGTATTTAACTTAAATAACACATAATTATGAGCAACTAAGTACAGTTTTTACTTAAATTTAGATTTCACCAAATAACGACTCACAAGCACACACACGCGGATTAATATTAAAATTTTTTGCAGGTAGATAATGTATTCCGCACGTCATACACCGTACGACTGATTTCGTTCCGGGCCGCTCCGTCGGGCCGATATGGAGATTACGCAGATAGTGCGCTACTAGATGTGGCTTACCTAATGCGAGCGTGGTTGATTATAACCCAAGACACGCTGGGGGCCACACAGCGTCACCTAGCCCCAAACTAAGCCGAAGCTTGTACTATGGGCACTAGACAACTAGTTATATAAAAATGATGAATTGGTTTGTGATTCCATGCTGGCCTGGGAGCGAACAGATGCCCGTTGTCACAGCCACTTGGGCTTCTCTTTCGCATTCCATCAGGCGGAGGGAAGCCATTATGTCAAGCTATTATAAAAATAAAAAAAAAACATTATAATGTGCCAGCCCCAACTCAACCCGGGGTACCGTGAAAACCGGCTAAGATCCGGGAACCGGGAAACCGGGAACTGAACCCAGAGGTCATTTGACTGCGGTATTCTATAGGGTGGAGGTCCTTCCCCGGACGGGCGGCTCAATTCGAGCGAAGATTCGCTATGCCCTACCTCTCTTTCTCCCTTAGTCGTCTTCTACGATACAGGATGAGATGGCTGGTTTTATTAACCCGGAAACCATATGGACAAGATTAGATATTATAAGCATACTTATACTTCCTTCAAGTTGATCTACATTTTCAGGCTCGGTAGCTCATTGGTCGATTCCCGCGCAGTACAAACATTTGTGTTCATAAACCTGTCTGTTTGTATTGGTCTGGGTGTTTTATATGTATAATATCAAAGAAAATGTATCTAAGTAAGTTTATCAGTTGTCTAGTACCCATAGTACAAGCTTCGGCTTAGTTTGGGGCTAGGTGGCGCTATATGGCCCAGCGTGGCATGTCTTGGGTTATTTATTTATTTTCACCTATAAATGTTACAAATAACTTTCAAAACGACAGCAACCACTTGCCTATTTCACACTTTCAAAGTTATAGTGCAACATTTTCTCGATCGATAATCACCCTTCATCGATTTAAGGACTGCAATCGAGAACACATAGTTGCTGTAACAGTAGTAACGAGTTGCCATTAGGGTTCCCCGTGAATTTACAACCGACGGTCAACCCCATATAAACGGAACACTTATTTGATATGACCGCAATATCGGATCAGGGTTATAAATGTGTGGGTTTATTATGGTAAGGAATGCGGTGTTTTTTTTGGTTTGTAGGATGCGTTTATATGTATGTGTGACTTTGACTGACTTTTTAAAATAATACTCTTCTGCTCGTATTTCGATAACCAGCCAATTAAATATATCAGAAAGACAAATAAAACCCATCAGATAACATCAGGGGAAGACCTAGAAAGACATTCCATGACCAAATATACCTAAAAAACCGGCCAAATGCGAGTCGGACTCGCGCACGTATGGTTCCGTAACACTGATTGAATGAAAAAAATTAGGTAATTTGATTTATGACGTTTAAAAAAAACTACTGGCTAGATTTCATTCAAACCAATTTTCGTTAGTAGTTTGCATAGTAATACACTCATCATTTTTTCAGTTTTATCATGCCCTTATTTTAGGGGGGGGGGGGGGAGGGGGGTGACATTTTACCACTTTGGAAGAGTCTCTCGCGCAAACTTTTCAGTTTAGAAAAAAATGATGTTAGAAATCTCAACATCTTTATAAAATACCTGTCCATAGATAGCCCACACGTATAGGTTTGATGAAAAAAACATTTCAGTTTCATTTCTATGTATGGGGAGCCCCAAAAATTTTGGATTTTTTTCTAATTTTATTTTATAATCTTATTGCGGTTTACAGAATACATCTACATACCAAATTTCAATAGTGTAGCTCTTATAGTTTCAGAATGAACTGACAGACAGACATGACGAATCTATAAGGGTCCTGTTTTTGCCATTTTGGCAACGGAACCCTAAAAAGGCGTGACGTTATGTATGTATGTATGTAAGTAGAGTTAGTCCATCCAGTTATACTTTTAGTTATATGGTATAACAAATTGGACAAAAAAAGTCTTAATAGTTATACTACCTCTGTCCGTTTGTCCAAGTGGTTATACTCGTACCTAGTTTCATATCTAGGCGCGTCATTTTAGTCTAGATATTCTTTACCCCGGTATCCCTAAACGACACATAATTATTCACATGAACAACTTTCATACGTAAACAAGCAACCCATAAAATCCCGTTCAAACAGAAAAAAAACACCTTCAAATTTTAACGAAGTCCCGAAAGTACGCATTCAACTGTCGGATTTTTAAAAAATGTTCCACCTATAAAAATGTTCCACCTATAAAAATGTTCCAGGCCATAACCGTGTTCTGTTCCGCCAATATTGCGCCGTTGCGGAACAAAAGTCGGGCGGAACAAAACGAACGTGTGTACATATTGTACGTGTGGTTATGATTTTTTTCAAAACATATTTTTTTTTCTAGAATTCTAGTTGAGCCGGTGAACTTCGTATCGAAACGGAATACAATCGTAGAGATATTCCTCAAAATGCTACCATTTTTAACGCTCCTAACGAACTATTCCTCGAAGGACACCTTTTAGTTGCGCTTATCATCATCATCAGCCTATTACAGTCCACTGCTGGACATAGGCCTCTCCAGTTGTTCGCCACTTAGAGCAAACATCGCAGGGTATATAGGGTTGGCGATCGCAGGGCGTAGCTTCTTGCTCTGGTGACGCTGCTGCCCGTCACCGGTCTTTAGTATTTAGCTACTTGCGCTCACGATAGCAAAATGAACTAAAAGGAGCGCTTCAAGGAATGATTTGGAAGAACATTACTAGGAGCGCTTCGAGAAATAACCTCCAGTACTAAACTCAACATACAACAACAACATCAGATTATTGCAGTCCACTGCTGGACTTAGGCCTCTCCAATTGTTTGCTATATTGGGCAAACATCTGGAGGCTTTACCTAAAACCGCCACGCTGGGCAGGCGGGTTGGGTATCGCAGGGTGTTGCTCCTCGCTCCGGTAACGCTGCTGCCCGTTATCGGTCTGTGGTATTTAGCTACGGCTTCAATTGTGATGGTTATACCGTCATCGGTTGCCAGAGCCTTGTTTGTTGTTCGGCAAGATGCACCACGGGCAGGTGAGGATGGCTTGGAGAGAAAAGATGATAGGCCGCTCACTAACATCCAATTTAAAAACGACTCATCAAAAATAAATAAATAAATAACCCAAGACATGCCACGCTGGGCCACTCATCGCCATCTAGCCCCAAACTAAGCCGAAGCTTGTACTATGGGTACTAGACAACTGATAAATATACTTAGATACTTTTTTTTGTAAATAAATACATTTATACATAGAAAACACCCAGACCAATACAAACAGGCATGTTCATGAACACAAATGTTTGTACTGTGCGGGAATCGAACCCACGACCCTTGGCTCAGAGGGCAGTGCTCACTACCAAATGAACCATCGAGGCAGTCTGAAAATTTGATGATTTTTGGCTTTGTGTATTCGTTATTATTAGGACAAGGTTTATCTATCTTATCTATATATATAAAAGGAGAAACTGACTGACTGACTGACTGACTGACTGACTGACTGACATATCAACGCACAGCCCAAACGGCTAAACGTAGGCACTTGAAATTTGGAAGGGACGTAGCTTAGGTACCGTAGGGGTGCACTAAGAAAGGAATTCCCGAAATTCCCACGGGAACGGGAATTAGCGGGAAAATCCTTTTGTATGAAAAATCTAAACCGCTTAAGTTAGACGCTTGAAATTTGGCATGCAGGTACCTTAGTAAATATAAAGTTTAGTTATGGCTGTATTTTGAGAAATTCCCACGGGAACGGGAGTTAGCGGGAAAAAACTTTTGTATGAAAAAATCTAAACCGCGTAAGTTAGATGATTGAAATTTGACATGCATATCTCTCTTTTATAACACGCCACGCGGACGAAGTCGCGGGCAAAAGCTAGTATATATATAAAAGGAGAAACTGACTGACTGACTGACTGACTGACTGACATATCAACGCACAGCCCAAACGGCTAAACGTAGGCACTTGAAATTTGGAAGAGACGTAGCTTAGGTACCGTAGGGGTGCACTAAGAAAGGAATTCCCGAAATTCCCACGGGAACGGGAATTAGCGGGAAAATCCTTTTGTATGAAAAATCTAAACCGCTTAAGTTAGACGCTTGAAATTTGGCATGCAGGTACCTTAGTAAATATAAAGTTTAGTTATGGCTGTATTTTGAGAAATTCCCACGGGAACGGGAGTTAGCGGGAAAAAACTTTTGTATGAAAAAATCTAAACCGCGTAAGTTAGATGATTGAAATTTGACATGCATATCTCTCTTTTATAACACGCCACGCGGACGAAGTCGCGGGCAAAAGCTAGTGTAATATAAAACTTCTTAAAAGAATAGTTAAACAATATGGCTTTAATAAGTTCATCGGGCCAGCTAGTGTTACGAAATAAATGTTTAATTCTACATTTACACCACATGTTTGCAATAAACCATTTGAATTTGAAAATTTCTATACGAATACCGTTGCATTATCCGACCGGGGTCAACCACACTTTCATTGCAGTCTGAATTTCAATGCCGACGTACTTATGTCGAGTGCTCAGTACTCATAACGTTTGCGCATAGTAATTATACGAATTCGAACGCGTGAGTGTTTTGATCGGAATGTCTATTTTTGGAAATAATATCTGTCGTATATTAGGGATAATACAGTCAGCTACACATAATAATAAATAAATAACCCAAGACATGCCACGCTGGGCCACACAGAGCCATCTAGCCCCAAACTAAGCCGAAGCTTGTACTATGGGTACTAGACAATTACTGATAAACGTACTTAGATACTTTTTTTTGTAAATAAATACATTATTATACATATAAAACACCCAGACCAATACAAACAGACATGTTCATGCACACAAATGTTTGTAATGTGCGGGGATCGAACCCACGACCCTTGGCTCAGATCACTACCAATTGAGCCACCGAGCCTGTCATATATCATGTAAGCTACTCAAATATGTGTGTAATAACATTACATACAAATACAATTCGAATTGCGCTGCCCGTCCGGGGAAGGACCTCCACCCTATAGAATACCGCAGCCAAATGACCTCCAGGTCGTGTTTCTGCTGGTGAGTAGGGTTTCCGGAGCTCGTGGGGGGTTAGAGTTGGGCCGACACGGCAGTGGCAACTGACAGGTAACTAACCAGTTACTTGCCAGTTGTCACAGCGACTAGGGCTTCTCTTTCGCTTTCCATCAGGCGAAGGGAAGCCATTATGCCGAGCTATTACTATAAAAAGAAATGAGTCCATTTCCGCACAAATTTACACTTACTCTTACTCTTATCAGCTTTGATCTGTTAACAATTTCAATGCACATTGAACATGATGTGGTTGTAGTAGATAATGTCCTAAGTGGACTGATAGAGTAGCCATTAATAATTCAGCACCAAAATGCACATCACGGTGTATAATTGGGCAGTCCACTCGTACCGGACTAAATTAGTATGCGTCTCAGATGGTGGATGTCCGTGTGAATCAGGCCGAAATAGTTTTGTAGTGAAAAAGGACTGTGTGTTTAGGTACTTAAAAGCTCAATTCTATAAATTGGATTTTGGACAATTGAATACCAATTTGGCTGCACATTGTACAACATTGTAGCTAAAGCTTAAGTTACTTTTTAGTTTTAGTACATCCTTGTATTTTTTAATGTTCGCTGAATAAATGTTTTTCTATTCTATTCTTTAAATTATCTATTACAAAATCCATTAATCCTGATCTTAAGAATATAGATTTACAGACAAGGGAAGTTTCAAAATGATATCAAAACCTTAAGCATCAAATTCACCAAGCTTTAAATGAATCGTTTTGAAATTTTGTAGCTGTCTATCATTTATAGATCTGTTTGAGTACGTGCTCACATATAATCTTATGCTGACTGTTCAATATAAACAAATAAACAAAATAAAACAGTAAAAATTCACTGTCCACTTTTTTTTCGTACACGACCAATTGTACAATCACCGACTTTTTTACTTCGCGCCGTCTTTTGTTACTTGTTACCTGGGTTTTGTTTATTCGGCTATATATTCGCGATCATTGTTCCGCCATTATTTTTATCCGTTTCAATGTTCGCTGAACGAAATCGCAAACTGGCTTTGATTGTGTTTTTAATACAGTTTCCGCGCGAAAGAGTTTAAAAGCAATTTGTGTCAAACAGTATAATTATTTTCCTGTACACATTTCACGCGGTCACTCCAATCGTTTGTGTAAACAAAAGCTTTGACAGTGAAATCCGAGGATAGCTGTGCATAATTGGGTCGGTTACATGAGTAAATTCGTATGCGGGGTTGACTCAAAGGATTATGGTCTTTATGTATGTTAGTAATGTAAGGGAGCGACCTATCATCTTTACCCTGACCTGCCCGTGGTACATCGTGCTGAATAACAAACGAGGCTATGGCAACCGACTGGCGGTTTAACCAGCACGATTGAAGTCGTAGCTAAGTACCACAGGCCGATGACGGGCAGCAGCGTCACCGGAGCGAGAAGTTACGCCCTGCGATCGCCAACCCGCCTGCCCATGTGGCGATTATGGGTAAAAGCCTCCAGGTGTTTGCCTCAAAGCGGCGAACAACTGGATGTTTCCTTCTAATAAGTTATATTAGTGTAGATTTTTGCGTATTTCGTGACAATTTATTATTATTATTAAAATACGTCATGCAAGGGGGCGTGGTCTTCTTCAATGAGACGACGATTCTGACCTGGCCTGCATTTGTGGTTTCTCCCCCCAAACCACGGCTCACCTTTCACGCTGCCCGGCATGCCCTTTCTCCTGAGAGAAGAAGATAGATTTTCATTAAACTAATAAGAGTAGTATCCACTATAAAGAGTTTCTTGTCACTGTACGTAAACACAGATAAATCTGCAAAATATAATACAAAGTGCTGCGCCACAGTTTACATAATTCAAACAAACAAGACTGCAATGACACTGAAGTGTAAAGGAGCTACCTCATCTGTGGCATTTGCGTGTAATATTTGTAACTGTTCTTTGAAAGAAGTGCTTTTTTGGAATGCCTATATTATCGTTCTTTAGGCTTTATTTATTTAGAACAATCAACAAGTGTATACTGACACATTACATTTTTTGCTAAATTAAATTCGAACTAAGTGTCAACTTAATTGACTGGCTCGGTGGCTCTATTGGTAGTGACCTCTGCCTTCTGAGCCAAGGGTCGTGGGTTCGATCCCCACACATTACAAACATTTGTGTGCATGAACATGTCTGTTTGTATAGGTCTGGGTGCTTTCTATGTATAATATGTATTTATTTACAAAAAAAAATATATGTAGTAAGTTTATCAGTTGTCTAGTACCCATAGTACAAGCTTCGGCTTAGTTTGGGGCTAGTTGGGGCTGTGTGGCCCAGCGTGGCATGTCTTGGGTTATTTATTTATTATTATTTAATTTTAGGCTATTACGGCATTCAATGAAGGTTTTTTTGCTAAAAAATATAATTTACGTACATGTATGTTTTTTTATTTGAAATGAGATTTAGCCTGATGGTAAGCTCAGACTCATTAACTCTCGGGGAACAAGGATTTACATACTATTGACCTCCACCCTACAGTTACTTGCCTGTTGTCACGGCGACTTGGGCCCACCATTATGTCAAGCTACTATAAAAAAAACCTAGATTCTAATACTACAAGGTGCGCATTGTAATGTTCGATTCTGCTCCGTCACTGATGTAATGTTCGAGTATGTAACATTACACGCGGATGGCCTGATGAGGGAGCACCTTTAAGAGATCCCCAAACTCAAAGTGATTGGTCTGGCTACATACTACCACGAATTAGTATGCGGGCACGACCTAACAGATTAAGATGGGACGTTGGTACATATATGTCACCGGAAAATAACAAAACTCGAAACTTGATCAAAGCAGTTGTGACCCTATTAAATAAATTCTTGTTTCTTACCCTTTTAGTTGCAAATAGTGTTACCCAATATTTTTCATTTGAAATTAGTTTTATCAACATCCTTAGTTTAGTCACTTTGGTGTTTTGAACTGAGAAAATCAGTCAAATTTTATTTAACTAACTACTCAAGTTTTACCCCCCTCGAATTTCGTATCACCAGAACCTATACCCACATAAACCCATACTCATATATATACACCATAAACGTACGCCATGTAACTTTATTACGGCATTACACAGGTAGCCGCCTACAATTATGATCAAACTCTTTGGGTGGAACATTTAACCAGACGGAATGATTTTATTACTTTACGTCCAATCTCGCTTTATTATAATCGGATAAAGTAGCAGTGTTTGAGATTTTTCACCCTCATTTGATTGCATGTTTCATTAAACGTTTTTTGGTTATTTAACTGACTTTTTTGTGGGATGGTTGTGTTTTTTTTTTATATTTTCTTTTTGGTAAATACGGCGTTTCAAGCGGTAACATTTATAACAATCGTTATATTTCTTTTGCAATGGTCTGACCATATCAGTCAAAAACCGACTTTTATTCGGGCAAACGAGCCCTAAAGAGTAAACCTTATGCCGAGAGTAACAATTTGCGTAAGATGGCTGGCAAAAGGACCCTAACCCTCCACAAGCTACGGAAAAACAACAAAATACTATTAGGTATAAGACGTTCAAATGTATGTTAGATTTCTTTTTAAAAAAGGTTAATGATGAATTTCTTGCGGCACTTCTTCACATCAGACCTCGCATTTCAAACTACTGGTAGCATGGTGAATAAAAATAAAGTTAGTTAAGAGAATAAGAGAGGTAGGGCATAGCGAATTTTCGCTCGAATTGAGCCGCCCGTCCGGGGAAAGACCTCCACCCTATAGAATACCGCAGCCAATGACCTCGGGGTCGTGTTTCTGCCGGTGAGTAGTAGGGTAGTAGGGTTTCCGTAGCTTGTGGAGGGTTAGGGTTGGGCCGGCATGGCGGTGGCAACTGACAGGTAACTGACCAGTTTCTTGCCCGTTGTCACAGTGACTTGGGCTTCTCTTTCGCTTTCCATCAGGCGTAGGGAAGCCACTATGTCGAGCTACGATAAAAATAATAATATCAGGCACTTTCTTTGTTTCTAATGCCCACAACACAAACTTAAGCTTGAGGATCGGATCAATGTATGTGAAGTATGATATTAATTATTCATTTTCTATTGTTTCGGGTATAATCCCCATCTGTTGAACTCACAAGGAATCTTGTAGAATATACAAGTATGTATTCGGTGGTAACAAAGCGTAGCAAAAGCAAGTACGTCCTTAGAAATACAATTATAATATTCTTTCTAATTGTAGTCATTTTAGAACGTCGTTATATGTCGATGCTGTACTGTCAGAGTATCTAATAAAATAAATATATAATACATGCCACGCCGGGCCACATAGCACCACCTAGCCCCAAACCACAGATTAATAAATAGTTACTACGTAAACCCAAACTAAGCCGAAGCTTGTACTATGGGTATTAGACAACTGATAAATTTACTTACATACATATTATACATAGAAAACACCCAAACCGATACAAACAGACATGTTTATGCGCACAAGTATTTGTACTGTGCGAGAATCGAACCCACGACCTTTGGCTCAGATGGCAGTAGTCACTATTGAGCCATCGGGTCAGTTAGGTTGTCTGGAAGAGATTTCTTACTAACGATAAGACCGCCTATATTGATCGCAAGCTCTCTTTGAACTTTTTCTTTGAATGCTTCTTTTTTTATGCAATAAAGAATAATATCTATCTATTCCACGGCTGACTTTCATACCGTAAGACTTAAGAGAGGTAGGGCATAGCGAATCTTCGCTCGAATTGAGCTGCCCGTCCGGACCTCCACCCCATAAAATACCGCAGCCAAATGTCCTTCGGGTCGTGTTTCTGCTGGTGAGTAGGGTGTCCGGAGCTCGTGGGGGGTAGGGTTGGGCCGGCATGGCAGTGGCAACTGACAGGTAACTGACCAGTTGCCAGTTGTCACAGCGACTTGGGCCTCTCTTTCGCTTTCCATCAGGCGTAGGGAAGCCATTATGTCGAGCCACTATAAAAAAAAATACCGCAAGGGTCCGTACAATGACTTAGAACCCCCCAGTGACCAAGTATCCGTATAAAACTAACGAAGTATCGTTTTTAACCCTTACGATGGCCAATATCAATACAACGACACACATATAAATGGTAAATTGTACGCGTTGGGACAAAGGTGCTCCCTCACTGGCACTCATGTGTAATGTAACATTATGTACCATTTATATGTGTGTCGTTGTATTGATATTGGCCATCGTAAGGGTTAAAGACGATACTTAGTTAGGTTACCTAAATTCAATGCTTCATCATCGTCAAACTTCATTAGTCCACTGCTGAACATTTGACTCTTCCAATGTTCGCCATTGTGATCTATCCTGGCTTCTCGCATCCAGCAATGCTTGGTTTTTTTTAAATTTTTATGATTACTTTTTATTTTTACTTTCTAAGAAGTCGCTTCCGTGTGGGTTCCGTATTTAGAATAAGAAAGTCGTAGACGCTGACTGAAGTATCAGATTACAGATTGTAACATTACAAGGTAGACATTATAATGTTCTGTTTGCCTACCTAGGTGATGTCCGACTTCTTATAGCATGAGATCCTTTAAACGAAGCGTGAAGAAGCATCTTGTAGGCCGGCATGGCTGTGGTGGCTGACTGGAAACTGAGGTTTCCCGCCCGCGGCCAGAGCGACTTGGGCTTCCTTTTCAACTTCCCATCAGGCGAGAGGAAGCCACTATGCCGAGCCAATATAAAAAAAAATGTAATGCTTGAATCTGTAACGTTACATTACACGCGAATGCTCCTAGTGAGAGAGCACCTTAACCCAATCGCATTTTATATTACGACCGCCGCTGTCGTATTATCGATCATAATACACGACGTTACTGGCCATGAAAGAAACACCCTGTATAAACGTAAAGCTGCGTTAGACACAGTTTAAGTGATCACAGTATGGCAACTCCGCTGGGACTCCAATCTGCATACGTCCACTGCTGGACATAGGCCTCCCCCATCGACCATAATACACCCTGTATAACCGTAAAGCTGCGTTAGATGTAGTTTAAGTGATCACAGTATGGCAGCTGCGGACTCCGCAGATACATTACTGGCCATAAAAGAAACACCCTGTTTTAGCCGTATAGCTGCGTTAGACACAGTTTAAGTGGTTACAATAAGGCAACTCCGCTAGGCCTCATTATAATCGCCTGATGATAATATCAATAAAATATAAAAATTTGTTTTTTTTTATACCAAAAGTTCGCTAGATTTTAACGCCTATGGACGCCTGCTATACGGAACAGGGGTAAGCTGAGATTTTACCCAAAATCGCCACGATGGGCAAGCTTTTTTTTTCTAAATGACTACGATGATGGCCAGGCCGGCTTGTCATCATCACCGGACTATTGGGGAGCGGAGGCTCTCACCCTAACGATGGGCAAACGGGTTGGCGATCGCAGAGCATACTTATAATAAAGATGATAGACCGCTTACATCTCCATCCCCATCATCCGTTTGTCCCATCTGTCAAAAAAAAACCTACTGCTGTCAACATCCCTTCCAAGTGTGCTCACTAGGGCATATAGAAGGCCTATGTCCAGCAGAGGACGTTGTAGACACATGATGAGAAATGTACCAACTGTAGGCCCTTAAAAAATGTACTAACTCACTGGTGTTCTATTCACTGTGCGCGTAAACCCATATCACATACTAGACGTCTCTCTAACGCTCGAATTATAACCGATGCTTGTTATTCGACCCGGGCCGCCCGAATCGATTTACGATACGAATAGAATCGATTGCGCGCCGCGATTCTGCGTGATAATGGCGTTATCATAATCGGAACGGTATAACGGTATTTATCGGTGTTTTGTGACGGTTTTGCCGGTACATAGCAATCGGTAACATAAATCGGTAATGGGTTTAATGACAGCGGTTGAATGAAATTGGTGTTTTATGTGGGATGTTGTGACTGGCTCGATGGCTCATTAGGTAGTGACCTCTGCTTTCTGAGCCAACAACTGAAACATTTGTGTGCATGAATATGTCTGTATGTATTTTTAAACACCCAGTTACAAAAAAAATGTATCTTAGTAAGTTTATCAGTTATCTAGTACCCATAGTACAAGCCAGTACAAGCTTCTTTATTTCAGCAAGTTTAATATCCATAGTTTGTACTATGCGGGAATCGAACCTACAACCCGTGGTTCAGAAGGCAGGGGTCATTACCAAATGAGCTATCAAACCAGTCGACAACAACAATATTCAACATAGTTCTCAAGTTTAATTTTTACAAACATACACACAGACAAAAATACAAATCTTTCCTCTTTATATTATTAGTGTTGATGTTAACGGGTAGCGCTTGACCCCAACTGGCCTAATGTAAATGAATTTAGAGCTTCTTGCTGTCCTGCTGGTCATATAACAAATTCCGTACCTAGTAATCAACCATATCTATGAACGTGACTCGTTACCCCCATAACAACCCATCGAACCCGGCAATCTCCGTAACTCCCGATCAGTGGAGCATTGAATGTTAATCTCGTAATGTGCAACGTGCGCATCTCTCCTGCATAATTTCACTGCATAAGTGCATATCTCTGTTCTCGTACACAACGCCAATTTGCGTTCGATGTGCATTATATAACGAGTTTACATATCCCATAACTCTATTTTGTAACTAAAAATAATAAATCCAAGGAACTTGTTTCCTATATCCCTGCGATCGCCAACCCACCTGCCCAGCGTGGCGATTATGGGTATATCCTCCAGAAGTTGCTCTAATTGGCGAACAACTGGATAGACCTATGTCCAGCAGTGGTCTGCAATAGGCTGTTAATGATGATGATGATGTTTCCTATAAAAAGAAGTAAATCTTCCTTCTTTGGCAGTCGGTTAAGAAGTGTGCCAGCCAAACAAATAAATGTATTTAGCCGTGTGGATTTGCCTCTCGCGTGCAACAACACAAGTGAACAGTGTTTATCTTACCTATAGTATTTTTCACACATTGCATGGGTACGGTGATACATCGGTGACATTTGTCAACGAATCCTTTTTACCCAATTTGTATGTCAAAATGATAAATAAGCCCTATATTTTGTCCAGATCTACGAGTATTAGACTTATTGACCAACATTTTTGACTACATTATAGCAATCAAACTATAGAAACACAATGGGCCAGCCAAACTATAAAAGATATGAAAATCCCTTTGAAAAAAATTGTTTCACCTGATGAGCATTTTGTGTTAACTTCAAAGATAACTTATAGGGACCGTGTACAAACTATAGGTGGCAGCACTACTAATATTAGACTAGGGTAAAACATTCTCAGTGGGGGCGCCGCACCACTCAGGCCATTGGCCCCATTCTGGAAGAGTGGATGCGGCGCCCCCACGGGGTGGTGACGCACCGGCTGACCCAGGTCCTCACGGGACATGGATGTTTCGGCCGGTACTTATGGAGGATCAAGCGAGAGCCTGATCCTCTATGCCGTCACTGCGACAGTGGCTCGGAGGACACGGCAGAGCATACGCTTCGGCATTGCCCTGCCTGGGCCAATGAGCGCTCCGTCCTCGTCACTGTCGCACAGGACCTCGATCTGCCGCAACTCTTGCGGCAGATGACGGCGTCGAAGGAGGTCTGGCGAGCGATGCTCGCATTCTGCGAGACAGTGATCTCGCAGAAGGAGGCGGCGGAAAGAGAGCGTGAGGCTGCGGTAGACGCGCCCGCTCTACGCCGCCCCCGGCCCGGGCGTCGCCGGAGGGCATACAACGCATCGTATGCCCTCTGAGCCTCTCCTTCGAGCCCCGAGTGGTGAGTGCGGGGGCGCGATCCACTCATAGGGGCGTGACGGTGTGGTGGGTGCAGCCACACCGTTGCACGAGGTCCGCCCGGGGAGCACTCTATTGCTCCCCGGATCCGGGGGCAGGGGTATTTGCCCTCCCCGGACCAGGAGTGCCGGCTGCTTATCATCTGCGGCTGGCCAGGGCAGGCAGGGATGTGGCCGTATGCTTCGGCGCTACCCGTGTCCCTGCAACTTGCTGCCCACTGGCGACACAGGGGGGTTTAGTGGGTATGCCCTCCCTTTTTGGGAGGTGTGAGTCCCACACACCATGCCGCCTCCCCCCGGAGACGGCATGAAGGTGCCTAATGCATTCCCCTCTATAAAAAAAAAAAAAAAAAAAGGGTAAAACATTCAAAATGACACCTTTTTTTTAAATTCAAATCAGCCTCCCTAGTATTAATTATCCAGGGGAACTTGTTAAAATCCGAAATTTCAAGTAACTTTACGTAAATTTTGAAAATATTAATGATTAATTATATTTTGAACCATCCTTTAAAAAACTCCCATTGTCACCAGTTGGCAGCACCATCTATGTGCACGTTCCCTTATAGGGACCATGCACAAACTATAGGTGGCAGCACTACTAATATTAGACTTGGGTAAAACATTAAAAATTTATGACACCAGTTGGCAGCACCATCGATGTACACGTTCCCTATACCTACCTAGAATTTTATTCGTGATTGAAGAACGGTCATTATTATCACCAGCTAGTAATGAAAACATACGACCATTCTTTCCGGCAACCATAAAGCAACATAAAATCAAACATAGTCATGTACCCCATTGTGACTTATCACCAATCACGGAAGTCCCAATTTGTTTACAACCCGTATCTATTTGTTTTAATTAACCCACCCAGTCTTGTACGGATTCCCTCAGATGGGATCTGGACGCCATACAAATGTTACTTAAATGAATGATTGAACGTCGGCGGTAGTTGGGCGCAATTTGTTTGTGAATAGTTATGTCAGTGGTTCTCAAGGAGAGATACCGCCTCCTGGGGGCGTTGTAGGTGTTCATGGGGACGGTGGCGAGCGGGGCAAAGGAGACCTTTTTTTTAGAGGAAAATGCATTAGGCACCTTTATGCGGTATTGTGTGTGAAACTCATACCTCCCAAAATGGGAGGGCATACCGACTAAACCCCCCTGTGTCGCCAATGGGCAGCAAGTAGCAGGGACATGAGTAGCGCCGAAGCATACAGCCACATCCCTGCCAGCCCTGGCCAGCCGCAGATTACAAGCGGCCGGCACTTCTGGAAGCAAAGGAGACCTTATGTAATGTTATAAAAATCTTCCTTGGTTTGATTATTTTGTTTGAGAACAGGCTCTGAAACTATTTGATAGATTTTTATCATTCATGAACCATTCGAAAACTACATGGTTGAGGTAAAACATATCATTCGCCACATTGCTCAAACTTTTGGTTAATAAGCCACAATAACGGATGAACCTAATTTTTACATGGGAAAATTTACTGTTATGTACTGGGAGGTAATGGTTTAAGAAATATAGCTGGCCGAGAATGGACACAGTGTGCCTAGCACGAACATTTTCGAAAAAGTATGCGTAACTTTACCGTAAACATTTGTATGAAACTTGGTACAGCGCCCCTATCGTGCGTAAGAGGTACTACGTTAACGTAGTGAAAATTATCGCCCGATTACGGTTACGTTACGCATACTTTTTCGAAAGTGTTCGTGCTAGGCACACTGATTGCCAAAGATCTTGATGATTGGCGTTGATCAGTAAGAATCTGTGTAGTGGGCGTTGAATATATCTTCTTCTGTGGGGGGCGATAGTTAAAAGTTTGAGAACCTCTTATTTATATGATTCTGTTTTGATTTTATCAATATCAAAGTTAATAAGTGCTAATGTTGATATTATAACTAGCTTTCCTTGCATGGCTTAGAGAGTTCAAAGATTTCGAAATGAAACGTAATGATTTGCGATTAAGGATTTCATGACGTAGATATATGTGTATAATGAAATTTGCCATTTGCTCGGAAGGTTTTTTTTATAGTAGTTCGACAGAATGGCTTCCCTACGCCTGATGGAAAGCGAAAGAGAAGCCCAAGTCGCTGTGACGACGGGCAAGCAACTGGTCAGTTGCCTGTCAGTTAATACCGCCGTGCCGGCCCAACCCAACCCACCACGAGCTCCGGAGTCCCCCCTCACCGGCAGAAACACGACACAGAGGTCAATTTGGCTGCTATATGGTAAAGGTCCTTTCCCGGAGGGGCGGCTCTATTCGAGCGAAGATTCGCTGTACCCTACCTCTCTTCAGTTTTGAATTTTCATTAGTAGATCATCATCATCATCAGCCTGATTTAGATCAAAGTGATCGCAAACTATATATTTTGTTGCATGTACTTACAACATAGTTATCTATTGTTGTATCAATATAGTTATACATAAGTATTGTTGGTTATTTATATTGATAAATATAATTAAAGAATGCCTCCATCAATCAGTCTGAGTCGAGTCACTAGAGAAGTAGGGATAGCAGAACAGGTTGCTTTTCTTTATTGTTTTTTAAAGGAAAACATTATAACAGAATCTGATGTTGGTTGAGTTTGTTACATATTTACCAAGTTATACTTTTATCTATACATATAAAAGAATAACGATAATCAATAATATCATAGTTCGTTGAACGAGCAACGCAGAGCCGAACCACTGAAACAAATGCGACGAAATTTTGCATGTAGGTTATATTTATGACGTAGGCGCCCGCGAAGAAGGGATTTTACGAAATTCAACCGCTAAAGCTATAAAATTTGTTAATTTTTTAAGTTAAAGCCCTTAAATTTCGAATTCTTTGGCCTTTAATAGCAAAATAAAAATGTATGTGTCAGCTTTTGAAATATTTACCTCTTAAGGTGGTAAAATGGGGGTTAAAAGTTTGTGTGCTACTTACTTACTACTTCGTTTCTCAATCTTTCACGGCAAAACGGAAAATTCAATTCAATTCATTTATTTTAACATTCATAAATTAGCCATAACACATAGGGCACATAAAACGATTGTCAAAATTTAAAAAAAAAATGGAAAAGCTTATTGACGTGATTTTTTAAGTAGAGATAGTGTGAGAGATGAAGAAAGAAGAAAAAAAGACATACTTAGGCTTTTGTCTCTTTGTAAAATATTTTTGTGACCAACCTACATAAATGCGGGCGAAGCCGCGGCGTCGCAGCTAGTCCGTTAAAAATTACCAAGTAAAACAAACATTTTGTCATGAATATTCTAATACATAATTATTTGCGAACAAATTATTAACGCATATCCACATTAATCCACATGACTTTGCACTTTGACCAACATACTGTATTAACCATGACAATAACAGTTTATAAAACATTTCCATCTAATTTATTTCAGTAACTAATTAGTAAATAATTTAGCATTAGATTTTACATGACATATTTCCAACTAAATAGTTTCACAAACAAATAGGTGATTTCGTTTGGAAACCTGTTTCGTATTAGGGTTTTCATTTTAATCGTTAATTATTAATGTATGTGGAATTAATTCGGTTCACAGTAACTGGATTAATTTTGTGTTAGACTGTCCTAAAATGTGTTAGGTAATCAAATTTTGAGCGGTTTGACGGTCATCGGCCTGTGGTATTTAGCTACGCCTTCAATCGTGATGGTTATACCACCACAAGTCGGTGGCCAGAGCCTCGTCTGATTCAGCAGGATGTCCACGGGCAGGCGAGTGTGGTTTGGAGCAAAAATATGATGAATCCCCTCCCTTAAACCCCTATCCACACTAATCTACACTAA
This sequence comes from Conogethes punctiferalis, assembly GCA_031163375.1. Taxonomy (NCBI): domain Eukaryota; kingdom Metazoa; phylum Arthropoda; class Insecta; order Lepidoptera; family Crambidae; genus Conogethes; species Conogethes punctiferalis. Next base: position 3,600,080 of record CM062103.1, on the reverse strand, counting down.
TATTAGAAAGAGGAAGGGTTTGTATTTTTGTATGTAACGAATAAACTCAAAAAGTACTGGACCGATTCTAATAATTCTTTTTATATACTTAGTTTCCCGAAGCGAACTAAGGGCGGGTTGCTAGTATGTAAAAAAAAAGAAAAAAATATATTTTGCTATCCCTACAAAGAAAGGCCATTATTGAAAATGGCGTCGACGACCAACTCGTGTTACGCATTCAGAGTGAGCAAATTGTACTTACGTACAACAGCAAAACGCAAATTAAACTTAACACTTATGCCGAAGCAACAAAGACCATAATTGGATACCACTGTAATACCCTCACTGTACTATAGAGATGCAAGGCGTTTGATGTTTTAATGCATTGATAAAAGAGCGAAAATACCGTGACCAATGTTCTGAATATTTGTAACGACAATTTTTGTTAATGAGTTAAGTAAATTACTGGAGGAAGACTGATCGGCTTGCAATGAAGCAATGTTGAGTGTGACGTCATTGATTCACTTAAACTACACTATTACATAAAATATGTTTTTTTTGCATACAAAACAACAATATTTTTTTTTGGGGGTTCCCCATACTTAGAACTGAAACTCAACATTTTTTTTTATCAAACCCATACATGTGCCTATGCGGCATTAAGTCCGCCTTTTGTACACTATATTTCATTTGTGCAATAAAGATTGAATAAATAAATAAATAAATGTGGTGTATCTATGGATAGGTCTTCAAAAATGATATTGAGGTTTCTAACATAATTTTTTTCGAAACTGAATAGTTTGCGCGAGAGACGCTACCAAAATGGAAAAATGTGTGTGTCCCCAACTTCTAAAAAAAATATTTGATGTACATTACCATGCAAATTTCCACCGAAAATTGGTTTGAACGAGATAATAATTAGTTTTTTTATACGTTATCCTACGTGCGCGATTCCGACTCGCACTTGGCCGGTTTTGTTTTGTAATTATAACTCCAGTAGATTCCTTTTGCATGTTCAGCATAACAACAAAACGCCAAGATCCCTTTGAGATCTTTCAGCCTAAGTCCTAATAATCAAGTGATCGATTGAATTCACAATTGCCTATTCTGAGAATTAACCATTTTATTGACAGGTAAAATTCGTATTCCGTTTTGCTTCGAACATCCAACAACTTCTGATTACATTTTCTGAATAAAGATAAATTGATAAGTCAAATGCAGGGTTTGGAAATCAATTCGTAAGGGTGCTTTGTCACTGTTGCGTTTTTTTTTTATAGTAGCTCGACATAAAGGCTTCCCTACGCCTGATGGAAAGCCAAAGATAAGCTCAAGTCGCTGTGACAACTGGCAAGGAGCTGGTTAGTTACCTGTCAGTTGCCACTGCCATGCCGGCACAACCCGAACCCCCCACGAGCTCCGGAGACCCTACTCACCAGCAGAAACACGACCCGGAGGTCATTTGGCTGCGGTATTCTATAGGGTGGAGGTCCTTCCCCGGACGGGCAGCTCAATACGAGCGATGATTCGCTATGCCCTACCTGTCTTAAATAATATACAACAGGCTGATGACGACTAAGGGAATGTCAGGGAACGGGCAGCAGTGTTTACCTGGGTACAAATAAAACATACTGCGGTCACCAATCCCCTTTTAAGCATGATGACTAAGGTGAATCCCCCAAAAGACAATAGGCCTGTTAACGTAAAAAATGTAATTAATCCGTCTTTTATATTCATCATCATCATCATCATATTCAGCCGTAGGGGATCCACTGCAGGACACAGGCCTCCCCCAAAGACTCCCACAACGGCCGGTTGCAAGCTGCCCGCATCCAGCTCTATCCTGCGACTTTTATAATGTCGTCAGTCCACCTCGCTGGAGGGCGTCCCACGCCGCGTCTTCGGTCGAAGGGTCTCCAGTCCAAAACTTTTCGGCCCCAACGGCCATCTGTCTTTTATGCTCAAAAATAAAAGACACGTATTTTTTCATTTGTAAATTAGACCAAAAATAACAAAGATATATCCCGTTATTATTACGCGTGACATCAAAGAGAGGGAGTTTTTTCGCCACTGAGTGACGTCAAAGACCCTAAATTTTGATGCCTTGTATCTTTGTTATTTTCAGTTTAAATTAAAAATGGAAAAATACGTGTCCAATATATTTTTATAATCTAAAATATGGACTAAATATAATGTAAAAGTAAGTATTTTGACCCGGGAAACATCCCTTACGCCCAGGTCCAGATCCGAATGGTACCTTTAGACACAATGGATACTCGCCCTTTTTTTTCTAGAGGGGAATGCATTAGGCACCTTCATGCAGCCTCCGGGGGGAGGCGGCATGGTGTGTGGGACTCACACCTCCCAAAATGGGAGGGCATACCCACTAAACCCCCCTGTGTTGCCAGTGGGCACTCGCCCTAATGAAAACTTATAAATAGAAGAACAATGATTTGTTTTGTTCAATCAGAACACAGAATCAGAAAGACGATATCTCAATTGCGTTGCTATGGTTACGAGAATATCGTTTATTTCAAGACTAGTAGTTGTAGGTAAAACTTTGCGGCCCTAACCGCCTGTTCTTCTCACTATTTTTTTTATGGTAGCTCTTAATAATGGCTCCCCTACGCCTGATGGAAACCGAAAGAGAAGCCCAAGTCGCTACGACAAAGGACAAGCAACCGGTCAGTTACCTGTCAGTTGCTACTGCCATGCCTGCCCTTCCCTAACCCCCCACGAGCTCCGGTAAACCTACTCTCCGGCAGAAACACGACCCAGAGGTCATTTGGCTTTTGCACGAAATGGTACAAAAGGCGAATTTAATAAGATACTATGTGCCCTGCCCATTGCCACTTCAGCCTGCTACTGCTCTGGGCTATGTCTGAGAAAATAATAAGAAGCAATTTTAGTTCACAGCCGAAAAAGTTACAAAATACTGAATATTGTAGTACATAAACTTTTTTAGTACTTTTCCTACACTTAAAACATACATTTCTCAATTCCCAATGCGTTGTACGTCAAACCCTAAGTTTAATCTAAAGTTTTGCTAAGTTTCACTGGTACGGGTCCTCAGGGCTTGGTAAAACAATATCGTAGATAAGTATTGCTATTTGGACCTAATACAACATGTATTTTCCATCACAACGTACTATGAAATTAATCAATGTTCTCAAAGTTTCTGTACAGGAAGCCCAAAAATCTATCTATCTATATCTATACTTAAAATAAATCTGTAGAGAAGTCAATTCTGTAGATGAAATTTATTTTCATAATAACTATCAGGAGGTGATTAGTGATCGATACTGATGCCATAAATGCCATAAATTTTTGTCTGCCTGTCTGTCTGTATTTTCGTTATAGAAAAAAAAACTACTGGACGGATTTGGACGAAACTTGGTACATTTATTCTTCATACTCCTGGGCAGGTTAAAGTATACTTTTCATCAAGCTACAATCAATCAGTCGTTTTTGGTACCTAATAAACATTTACAAAACAAGGTATTTTGACTTTGACTTTGACTTTGACTTTCTTTCTTTCTTTCTTTCAATAGGAGCAGAGCAGTGGTGGGAAGTGTTGGGATAACGGGAGAATTGTTTATCTGTATGTTTGATCGCGCATCACGCGAAAACTACTTCATGGAATTGAATGCAGTTTTCACCAATGTATTGCTAGAGGTCTAACTAAAAATTTAGTTATCATTTTATGGAAGTCCGTTATTTTTGAAACCCGATATCCACGCGTGCGTCGCCGCCGGCACAGCTAGTAATAATAATAAATTGTCACGAAATACGCGAAAATCTACACTAATATAACATAATAGAAGGAAACATCCAGTTGTTCGCCGCTTTGAGCAAACACCTGGAGGCTTTTACCCATAATCGCCACATGGGCAGGCGGGTTGGCGATCGCAGGGCGTAACCTCTCGCTCCGGTGACGCTGCTGCCCGTCATCGGCCTGTGGTACTTAGCTACGACTTCAATCGTGCTGGTTAAACCGCCAGTCGGTTGCCAAGAAATAAATCTTCCAAAGAAAGGAAAATGGTCATTCGAAATGACATAAAACATCGCATATCTGTAAGAATATCTATATAGATAACTGCACATAACTGGTGATAGATATATATCTATCACCAGTTATGTGTTATTACGATGTCTCCCTGCAAGCGGGGAGACGCAGCCATTGCGAATCAGGCGTAAACAACAGTTCTCCGGATAATACAGTCGTAAATAACAATTTACAGCTGTGACGTCTAAAGACGCCATCTTAGATTTTCTGGTTTCAGATAAACAAGATATCTGTCGTTTTCTAAAGAGGATATCAATAAAATTCTCAAAGTTACGTTAATATTTTATACATTGTTAGCTTTTTCCTTTATGATTTGCCTTCTTTCGGTGGTTTTTCGGAGATGAAGAAAACCTTATGTTATTTTTAACCAACTTCACAGATATAAGAGAGGGAGTAACTTAACTTTCTTTTCTTAAGTAGTAAGGAGTTCTTAACTTAAGAGAGGCAGGGCATAGCGAATCTGAGCCGCCCGTCCGGTGAAGGACCTCCACCCTTCAGAATACCGCAGTCAAATGACCTCTGGGTCGTGTTTCTGCCGATGAGTAGGGTTTGCAATTGCTGGCAACTGACAGGTAACTGACCAGTTACTTGCCCGTTGTCACAACGACTTGGGCTTCTCTTTCGCTTTTCATCAGGCGTAGGGAAGCCATTATGTCGAGCCACTATAAAAAAATATATCTTAACTATTACTATTACTAACTAACAGATTCTTTATTGCACATATACAATATACACTTGGTTGTATACTTTGGTCTTTTCTTCAGTAATCTTGACACAAATCACATAAACAAGAACTCTAAATTAGTCTATAGATTGCATTTTCAAACACTTTTGGGTACCGAAGCAGATACGTAAAACCAAAGGAGATAAATACAGTTACTAATCTGGATAGTCACCCAAAATTGCACTCTAAATCCTGCACCGTACAGTGGTTATTCAAACACCTCAGGGGCTTCTGTACACTGCTCCCCAAATTAAGGGTCAATATTGACTTCTCGCCACACCACGACACGCGCGGCGTGACCCAATCAGTTGTATGAACACGTCCTGTATTCAGATCTGTCGTGCATTTCAGTGTGCCTAGCACGAACATTTTCGAAAAAGTATGCGTAACGTTACCGTAAACATTTGTATAAAAACTTGGTACAGCGCCCCTATCGTGCGTAAGAGGTACTACGTTTACGTAGTGAAAATTATCGCCTTTACGGTTACGTTACGCATACTTTTTCGAAAGTGTTCGTGCTAGGCACACAATTCTATTTAAGTGTTCAACTATAGAAACTCAGGCCAGGTGGAGTGACGATTTGCACAGGACGGCTGGCAAGTGCTGGATGTGAGAAGCCCAGGATCGATCAAAGTAGCGAACATTGGGGGAAACCTATGTCCAGCATTGGACTGATAGTGGCTGATGATGATGGTGATACAAAAGCGTATTTATAGCCTATATTACTAAAAATTATAATTAAAGGGTAATGGGGTAACCTATATTGATAGACCGAGGTTTACTTCACACAGTTTGGAATTAACCACAAAGATTACCTTTTTTTATAGAAGCGATACAACGGCTTCCCTACGCCTGATGGAAAGCGAAAGAGAAGCCCAAGTCGCTGTGACAACGGGCAAGTAACTGGTCAGTTACCTATTAGTTGCCACCGCCATGCCGGCCTAACCATTAAGCCCCAAGAGCTCCGGAAACCCTACTCACTGGCAGAAACACGATCCGGAGGTCATTTGGCTGCGGTATGGACGGTGGTGGTCCTTCCCCGGACTGGGGGCTCAGTTCGAGCGTAGATTCGGTATACCCTACTTCTCTTATATAAAGAAAGCCTTTATGTCGCATGAAGTACAACTCACCCTTTCTATCTTGTTATTCTATTTAGCTTGTGTCTGAAAGAGATCGCTCGTAGCTATAATCTATTGTGGGGACGTGGTGCGCAGTAAAAGATAGTTCTATTTACACAATATATATTATTTACAAACTCACGTCTCACTTATTTAAAGAATAGAAGGAGAATGCGCGACAGGATGGCTGGTAAGGAATTATGTACACGGATAAAGGAAGATATAAACAGTAGAAAATATTAATAGTTAAAATCCCAAGCAAAGGTAATGAAAATCGATGACAGCGACGATGAGAATGACGTTATGTACAATATGCTTTTTAGAATTTGAAATGCGTGATAACAATGAGGTCGAACGAAAGGAGGCGGGACGCCACATCACCCCCCTCCAGAGACCATGGTCATGGGCGATAAGAGTCCAGAAACCGGACGGTTTTCCCTGACCTGGAGACAGGCGCCCGACCACTGGCTGCTTGGGTGATTGGCTGTATATGTGAGGTGTTTGTAGAAGAGTGTGTGTCTGAGGTGTGCTGTGATGGTGCTGTGAGTGTGTCCGATGAAATGCGCTGTGTCGGTGGTGTAAGTGAATGCAGGTTGTCAAAAAACTTACGCCGCATGTCCCTGGTGAAGTAAGGCCTAGGAACACTACCACTGTCGCCGCAATACAGTTCGGCATGGGATCCGGGCAATTTGTGCTTCCTGATGCGCAATGAAGTGTCACTGCCCAGGAGTTTGTTCAGCTTGGGATCGGACAATTGTGCATTGGTGAGGGTTGCTGAATCGATGGGCTGAGATATCTCCTCGACGCGAGATAAGGAATCAGCCACAACGTTGTTTTTACCTGAAATGTGCCGAATGTCCGTGGTAAATTGGGCTATGAAGTCCAAGTGCCGAAACTGTCTAGGAGAGCAGTTCTCCTTGCGCGAGTGGAATGCAAACGAAATGGGCTTGTGGTCCGTGTAAACAATAAAATGCCTCGCCTCAACCATGTGCCGAAAGTATTTAATGGCCTCGTATATGGCGAGGAGCTCTCTATCGTATGGAGAGTATTTCTGCTGAGATGGCATGAGCTTTCGAGAGAAGAAAGCCAATGGTTGCCATTCACCGTCTTTGAGCTGTTGTAAAGCTGCGCCTATCGCCGTATCAGAAGCGTCGGTGATCAAGGCTAGCTTCGAATTGCAGTCGGGATGAGCAAGCAGAGCTGCTTTGCAAAGGCTGTCTTTGCAGGCTGAGAAGGCATCGTGTTCCTTTGCTGTGAAGTGTATGGGATGTGAACCTTTAACGGAGTCCGTCAGTAAGGCGTTAAGCGGAGCTTGGAATTGCGCGGCGCAAGGGATGAACCTCCGATAAAAGTTCAACATCCCCAGGAATCGACGCAACTCCTTCACGGTCTTAGGCACAGGGAAGTCCTGGATTGCCTGGACCTTCGCTGGTAAAGGCTTAGTACCAGCGGCCGAGATATCGTATCCCAAAAACCTAACTGAAGACACCCCGAAGACGCATTTGGACGTGTTGATCACCATGCCGTACTCCCGTAGCCTGGTGAAGAATTGGCGGAGGTGCTGCGCATGCGTAGTGCTATCGGGTGAAAAAATTAAAAAATCGTCCAGGTACGGATAGCAGAAATCTAGCCCTCTCACCATCTCGTCAACAAAACGCTGGAACGTTTGGGCTGCGTTTCGAAGTCCGAACGTCATGAACGGAAATTCGAACATGCCAAACGGGGTGGTGATCGCAGTCTTCGGAATATCCTCAGCGTTTACCGGAATCTGGTTGTAAGCCTTCACCAGATCGATGGTCGAGAAGACCTTGCAACCAGAGATGCTGTGGGCAAAGTCCTGGATGTGACGTATCGGATACCTGTCGGGCACGGTTCGCGCGTTAAGCATCCGATAGTCGCCGCAGGGACGCCAGCCGTTGTCACCTTTGGGTGCAAGATGCAGTGGCGATGACCAGGGTGACTTGGAAGGCCTGGCTGTACCGCTATTCAGCATATCTGCAAACTCATCCCTAGCAATTTTCAGCTTATCTGGCGCTAGTCGCCGAGGTGTGCAAGAGACAGGAGGTCCGGGTGTAGTTTTAATGTGGTGTACGGTATTGTGTGTAATTACCCTAGGCAAGCCAGATGGACGGGTGATGTCTGGAAAATCCCGAAGTATCTCGTGATATGGAGACTCGCCTGTGATGACTTTCACTGACGAGATATTGTTGGGTGATTGGACGGACGAAGCTGGGGCGATGAGACTAGTCTTACTGTCGATAAGTCGTTGGTTGCGACAGTCCACAGATAAGTCGTAGTGAGACAGAAAATCAACACCGATAATAGCCTTCGTCACATCCGCAACAATAAATCGCCAGGGAAAGTCGCGGCGCAAACCTAAGTTAAGCACTAGGTGAACATAGCCGTATGTAGCTATAGCACTGCCGTTCGCCGCACACAACTCGTACGAAGTCTTCTGTCGTCGTTCTCGAAGTGCCGACCGTGGGAAGACGCAGACGTCGCTTCCAGTGTCGACGAGAAATTGCGTCTTCGATGCACGATCGACGACGAACAAGCGACCGGATCCTGGGCAATCAGTCGTCGCCATTACCGACTGCCGCTCCCGTTTCCCGACGTATGTGCGCACGGCTTCGTGCACTTCCTAGCACGGTCCCCGAACTTGCGATGGTACCAGCACGAAGAGGACGTGCGGTAGGCAGAGCGGGAACGTGCCGCGCTGGATCGTCTTCGATGGCTGTGATTGGAACGCTGCCGCGGACGTGACAGCTCGCTGGCCCGCGCTGACAACGCTTGAACACGTTGAGTGAGCGCGGCCACTATCTGCATGAGAGCGTCCATGGTGCTCTGTTCCACGGCGGTATCGGCAGATGTTACCCGCGGGGTCGCGGGCGCCGAGTTAGTATGGTCGGCCGGGCGCTCCATTGATGCCGAGGTCATGATGGTCTACGTACTTGTACTGCTTGGCTGATCATCCTGTGCGCTCTTCGTGAACGAGCGGGGTCACCAGTGTGGGGACGTGGTGCGCAGTAAAAGATAGTTCTATTTACACAATATATATTATTTACAAACTCACGTCTCACTTATTTAAAGAATAGAAGGAGAATGCGCGACAGGATGGCTGGTAAGGAATTATGTACACGGATAAAGGAAGATATAAACAGTAGAAAATATTAATAGTTAAAATCCCAAGCAAAGGTAATGAAAATCGATGACAGCGACGATGAGAATGACGTTATGTACAATATGCTTTTTAGAATTTGAAATGCGTGATAACAATGAGGTCGAACGAAAGGAGGCGGGACGCCACACTATTATTACTTAAAATAAATCTGTAGAGAAGTCAATTCTGTACATGAAATATATTTTCAAAATAACTATCAGGGGGTGATTAGTGATCAATACTGATGCCAAAAATCCGATCAGTAATATTTTTGTCTGTCTGTCTGTATGTTCGTTATAGAAAAAAAAACTACTGGACGGATTTTAACGAAACTTGGTACGATTTATTCTTCATACTCCTGGGCAGGTTAAAGTATACTTTTTATCACGCTACAATTAATAGGAGCAGAGCAGTGACGGGAAAACGGGAGAAATTTTTATCTGCATGTTTGATGGCGCATCACACGATAGCTACCTCATGGAATTAAATGCGGTTTTCACCAACGTATTGTCAGAGGTCTAACTTAAAATTTAGGTACCATTTTATGGAAGTCCGTTATTTTTGAAACCCGATATCCACTCCACGCGTGCAACGCCGCCGGCACAGCTAGTAAATTATACAAAAATTGCATACGGAATCTATTTTTATTGTGTGCAATAAAGAGTATCTATCGGTCGTCAGACCAAGAGTCCTTATAAAATTCAAGTTTTGATGGTTAAAACTAGGAACAAGCCTGAAAATCTCGACATGACGAAAAAAAAACATTTAAAGCAACAGGAAAACACATTTCCCGTTCTCGGTACACCTTATGTTTAAAAAAAACCAGCTCTGCCATAATGTTATCCATTTTCGGAATCGGAAACTCACCGGCCATTCGCAATCCGGATTTGAAAACATTAGCTCCGGATTAGGACGGCTTTCGAATCGTTAGGGTTCCTCAGCGAAATGGTAAACTTGTTAGCGGTTTAGTATTTTTTTTTGACTACTCTCTACTGTCCCACTGCTGGGCAAAGGCCTCCCCCAGTTTTTTCCACTCCTCGCGATCTTCAGCCAGCTCTTGCCTTTCTTCGGTTTAGTATTAAACATTTTTTAAATTCTTTAGATTTACTGTCAAATGTAATGTGCTTAGAATTTTTTTACTTTTAGATAGATATAGATTATAGTTAGTAAGCTTGCATAAAACTAAGCACTTGTGTTATAAAAAAAGTTATTTACTTTGAGATCGGGAAAAAGTAGGTACGTGACATAATCTGATATTTTTTTATTCATTCTAGACCAATTGAAAAAACATTATCCAAAAATTATGTAAAACGAACCTCGTCTATTTTATATCGACTTGCGCTTAACCGGTTTTTTCATCCGGTTCATAATTGGTTATTGTGTAAACGCCCGTTAAATCCAATTGGAGGTAATTTGGATAAACCGGTTATCCGGTTTGCAAAAAAATGAATTTTATTGAAACGGGAAAATTATTAGCGGTCTATTTTTTGGATAAATTTCTTTCAAAAGAATTGGTTGTCCTTTGTATTGTAAATTGGTTAGATCTGTGTCACTTAGTTCTGTTCCTATGTAATAGCCAGCCTATTGCAGTCCACTGCTGGACATAGGCCTCTCCAGCTGTTCGCCACTCAGGGCACAAACCTGGAGGGTATACCCATAAACGCTGCTGCCCGTCATCGGCTGGTATTTAGCTACGCCTTCAATTGAGACGGTGATACCGCCACCAGTTAGTGCCTCGTTTGTTATGCACAACGGGCAGGTGAGGTTGGCTTGGAACGAAATGATGATAGGCCGCTCCCATACAACCCGCCTGCTCACGTGGCGTTTATGGGCAAAGCCTTACAGATGATAATTTCTTGGTCCTTACCTACCATTAGATATCATAAGTAGGTATTCAAGCTCTGTACTCATATGTCATCATCCTCTTAGCGTTATCCTTGTTTGTGCCTCTAGGCCCAGGGTCCGCTTTGACCATGATCCTAGATTTAGTGAGTCTGGTTATTACATTGAAGCGACTGCCATCTGACCTTCGTAACCCTCAGAAAGGGGAACCAGACAAATTTGTATTCATATGTATACTCACATTATATCGTAGAGAGACAGACGATCCAAATAATTAATCAAGCTAATCCCAGAAGCTTTGTGTATCGAGGTCCGTTTGTATGGAGGGGCGTACAAATACCCATTTCATTTGGACCAACTAATATTGGATATTTGTGTTGGACATACGCTTATATGATGCTTTTCACGTTTTTTTGGCATCTAAGCTACTAAAAAGTTGTTGAACTTTAAAAGTAGCATAGAGAGCTTGGTTTATCTCGTTTTTTACCACTTTCTTTGTATAAGTAGTTAAAAAAAACGATCACGTCCTGTATATGATACAAAGAAAGTAAAAACTTATAGTGCATAAATTTGGTGTTTTGGATATTTAAAGTTTAGTCAAAGTTCTAAAGTTTATTAAAGCGATAAAGTTATGGAATCAATTAAATAAAAGGAGTACATTGAGTGTCGACTATTGAACAAAGTAACACCAAAATACATTAAAACTCATTATAAGATAAAAAGATATAGTGCAAGTCCACTAAACTACCCGCCAAAGAACCATGCCAAAAAAGAATGACATGACCTTTTTTCTAGAAGAATATAAATAACGTTTATTATTATTGGACATCACAACTTACACAGTAGACAGACATTATATTAAAACATAAACAGATATAAACACATAATAGGTACATGATAATTAGACCGGACAAGACCGTTGCGACGTCCAAAACAAAAGGGCCTCACTCAGCATTAGGCCGTGGCCCCCGTAGAAGCCACGGCGCTGGTTTTCAGTGAGTCCTGCTGAGTGAAGCCCACGGACGATTGTCTCTGCTTCCATAATATATATAAATATATATGTACATATATACTCGTATAACTGATAGATATATATATTCTTTATGTATTTCTACTATAGCTACTATATTTCTCATGTACTTATAAACTTTCAGACCACACACTCCTGCAAAATGTATTGGCAATAGCTTTAAGATAATTTAGACACTGTTATACGAGTACATATAATTGGTATAATGCAAAACCCAAAACTTTAATATTTAAAAACAAAAGAAAACGTTTTAGGGTTAAAAATGTCGGCCATAGGCTTTTAATAACATTGCTATGTGCACTACGTCTTCACCCAAACAAACGGATTACAAGATCTAATCCCTTTGTCTGCTATTTCAATATTGCCTAATATCAGACAAAACAAATTGCCAATATTGTACACCCCCGAGAAACTAATTCAGACAACTTGTGGTCATAACTGCCATGTTGATTTATTGACCATTATTGACCACGCGTGGTGAATGGTCGAAATTGGGGTCGATTCGTTTAATTAATACTAGGAATAGGGGCATTCGGGCCGTAATTTTGGCAGAAGTTACGCGGAAGTGTTTCTCGATGACAAATTATACTCTTCATTGTGTGTCTGGTTGGAGGGGATGTAAGGGAGCGACCTATCACCCTTTCGCTCCAAGCCATCCTCACCTGCCCGTGGTGCATCCTGCCGAACAACAAACGAGGCTCTGGCAAACCGACTGATGGCGGTATAACCATCACGATAGAAAGCGTAGCTAAATATCACAGGCCGATGACGGGCAGCAGCGTCACCGGAACGAGAAGCTACACCCTGCGATCGCCAACCCGCCTGCCCAGCGTGGCGATTATGGGTAAATGCTCCAGGTGTTTGCCCAAAGTGGCGAACAACTGGAGATGCCTATGTCCAGCAGTGGACTGCGATAGGCTGATGATGATGATGACAGATGTTTACTTTGCAATTTCTGACATGTCACACAGAGCGCATGTCAGAACACCCAGCTAGCTAGCTCCTAGCTATTTCGGATCAGTTCCCTTCCTTAATAGCCCCACCGGGATTAAAACCTTCTACCTCCTTCCACGCTTCAGGTTAGGATTTCTGCATCTATATTCTGCTTTCTTTTATAAACCGCCACAGAATGCCTTTGATTTATTTTCGTGGCACCCAAATATTGGACGTCAGAATTCGGTTAGACACAAAAATAGCTAACCGGGGAATAATGATCGTATTACACTAAAAGCGAAGCTCCACAGCACCTTTTATATAAACTTTTTCGTAGATAATGTTAATTTCATGTGGACACAATCCTTAAATTCATGGCTTGAAATCTGTAGAGGACTTGACTGGCTCGGTCATCGGTGACTCAATTGGTAGTGACTCTTGCCTTCTGAACCAAGGGTCGTGGGTGCGATACCCACCCGGGACAAACATTCGTGTGATAAACATTTGTGTTAATTATTGGGTGTTTATATTTGTATTAAAGTAGGTATATTAATTATTAGTATGATGGATTATTACTATTATTTACCTTTGACATAACTTGACCTTGCTTTTTCGTGTACCTTATTTGTAATTTATGTCGAAATCATTATTGTATTGTATTGTTGACCTATATCAAATACTGTCTAATTATTATGTTTACAACCTTTTAAATTTATTTTGTAAGCGCTTTGGATAAAAAATCTGTTAGCCTTTAAAATGTTTGTGAATAAATAAATAAATAAATAGGTTAGCTCGGTTAGCCATATTTGTGGAAGCTTCGTTGTTCTGATACCCATAACGCAAGTGCTTAAGCTACATACTTTGGAATCAGAGCAATGTATGTGATGTGGTCTGATATTTAATATTATTTATTTATTATTTACTCGAGCCATGTGATTGGAGAATAGCCAGTGGATTTCAAGCCAAGATAGATGAATCGTGGCAGAGCTCGCCTTCGCTCTGCTATCTCAGTGGAACCGCACCCTTAAGGCCTGGTTTTGACCTCCGCAAAGGCAGCGTAGTGTGACCCATTTTAAATTCCGCACACGATTCCTACACCAGCGGAAATATTATACACAAATATCGATATTACGCCTTCAGGGGACCAATTCCATTTGAAATGTTTCTTCGGCAAATAGGCCTTAGATTTTGCCTGGGCTTTGACACGTGATATCGTTGGAATATCGCCTTAATTCCAAGGGTTTAAGGTCGTGATGCTTAGTTTCGTGTGTATGTTATGCGATCCTTTTTCGTTTCAGACTTGTTTCTTTTAGATCATCTATATCTGTATAGGTATGAGTAAATTTTCATTTGTCTATTGGGCTTGATTTTCTTCTTAGCTCAAGTCGGTCTATCTATCTAGATTTCATAATCACGAGCCTGCATAATATTATGCAGGATAGCATATCTACCATACTACTAGACCTACCATAGTGAACATATGTTCACCATACTACTAGACCCACCATAGTGAACATATGTTCACCATACTACTAGACCCACCATAGTGAACATATGTTCACCATACTACTAGACCCACCATAGTGAACATATGTTCACCATACTACTAGACCCACCATAGTGAACATATGTTCACCATACTACTAGACCTACCATAGTGAACAGTACCATAGTGTAGGTATAAGTCTCCCCCAATTACAATAGGGTTATTTCCAGGGTATACTTACATTATATTTAGCCCGTATTTTATATTATAAAAAAATATTGGACACGTATTTTTTCTTTTTTCGGTTAAACAAAAAATTATAAAGATACAAGGCATCAACATTTAGGAGTGGGAGTCTTTGAAATCCCCTTGCGAAAATAAGCCACGAGGAGTGACGCCACACATACTTAGCGGGAAAAGATATAGTCTTTGTAATTTTTGTCTTAGTACCACGCTTCGCAAACGGATTGGTGACCGCAGTTGACTTTATTTATACCCAGACGCTGCCTTTTCCTGATATTCCCTTAGTTAGACTTTTTCTAAGACACCCAAGGGTTGAGAAGGGGTGGTATTTTTTGATTCCGTATTTTTGGATTATCCTCTTCATTGGAAAAGCAACATAATGTATTATCGGACAAGCCAATCCCGCTTTTCAGTAAACAAACCAGACCAAAATTCAACAGTGGGCTCCCAGCGTTTACCAGAACGTCCCATAAATAACCCAACAGACCCCACAAAGGGAAAAACTTAGTCGCAATAAATTTTAAAAGCAATTAAACTGTGGACAACGCTCTCTGTTCTAGTATTTTATTATTGTAATTTTGTATTATTAACGAAAGATAATTGTTAATGCTGAGAACAACCGTTAAGGGATTTAATACTAAACCCTGTTGATAATAGTGATGATAATTGCTTGAATTGTTCATTGTTTGGTTAATTTATTAAGTGTTACGTTTTTGGTATTTGGGGATGTAAGGGAGCGACCTATCACCTTTTCGCTCCAAGCCATCCTCACCTGCCCGTGGTGCATCCTGCCGAACAACAAACGAGGCTCTGGCAAACCGACTGGTGGCGGTAAAACCATCACGATAGAAGGCGTAGCTAAATACCAAAGGCCGAAGATTCGCTAAGCCCTACCTCTCATACAAAGAAAGTTTAAATAAAAGGCAAATGAATTTATTCTCGAAAGCAACAAGCAATTAAACGCAATTACTACATAATAATATTACGCAACACTTCAGATAAGAAGGTGTCGCAATTTCTCACACGTGATTCATTCACATCACACATCAATACGGCATACGGCCCAATTGTGGCAAACTCACAATTTACGGGGCAACAAATCAATATACGCAATTGATAGCGTCCGATTGTTAGTCGTAAATCACACACATTTGTGCGTTAGGCGAGACGATAGTAAATCATAATTAGTCCGGACAGACGACCGATAATGAGACGGCGCCTACTATGTAATTAATATCAATGGAGCTTAATTAAAGTACGCGCTTAGCGCTCAACTTTTGTTAATAACATGAGACCTAACATACATTGACCCGAACAAGTAAATAAATAAATAACCCAAGACATGCCACGCTGGGCCATACAGCGCCACCTAGCCCCAAACCACAGCCCCAAACTAAGTACCTATGTATCTTGTAGTAGGTACTAGACAACTGATAAACATACTTAAATACATTGTTTTTTTGTAAATAAATACATATTATACATAGAAAATACCCAGACCAATACAAACAGACAAGTTCATGAACACAAATGTTTGTACTGTGCGGGAATCGACGACTGGCTCGATGTCTCATTTGGTAGTGACCCCTGCCTTCTGAACCTTGGGTCGTGGGTTCGATTCCCACCCGGGACAAACATTCGTGTGATGAACACTTGTGTTTGTTCCGTGTCTGGGTGTTTATAATTTGTATTTAAGTATTTATTTGTGGTACCTTCGTTGTTCTGACACCCATAACACAAGTACATAAGCTACTTACTTTGGGATTAGAGCAATGTATGTGATGTTGTCTGATAAACTTTTTATTTATTGACCACTGAGTCTGAAATCTCGTCTGAACCTTTTAATATTTATGAGCAAATTAACACACAACTTTGTCAGACAAATAACATTCGCTCATATTGAAGACTTCTTACAAACAACATGTATTTTCATATGAGTGGTATTTTTAATTAGAGCCCTTTAGGGCATTGTGGTGAAACGAGCAGTAATATGGAGTTCAATGCTCTGTTGTATGTCAATCAACTGTTTGTTATCCCTGGAAATGTTAATTTATATATGTATTTGATCTATACTTATAATAAATCTGTAGAGAGGTCAATTCTGTACATTAAATATATTTTCAAAATAACTATCAGGGGATGATTAGTGATCGATACTGATGCTAAAAATGCAATCAGTAAAATTTTTGTCTGTCTGTCTGTCTGTCTGTATGTTCGTTATAGAAACAAAAACTACTGAACCGATTTTGACGAAACTTGGTACAATCATTCTTCATACTCCTGGGCGGGTTATAGTATACTTTTACTCACGCTACGATCAATAGGAGCAGAGCAGTGAAGGGAAATGTTGCGAAAACCGGAGATTTTTTTATCTGTATGTTTGAACGCGCATCACGCAAAAACTACTGCATGGATTTAAATGCGGTTTTCACGAATGTATTGCTAGAGGTCTAACTTAAAATTTAGGCACATTTCATTGTAGTCCGTTATTTTTGAAACCCGATAACCACGCGTGCGACGCCGCTGGCACAGCTAGTATAATATAAAGTATGTATGTGTTGATCGATGTAGGACGCCCTCAGACCAGGTGGAGTGACGATTTGCGCAGGACGGCTGGCAAGAGCTGGATGCGAGAGGCCCGGGACCGATCGAAGTGGCGAGCATTGGGAGAGGCCTATGTCCAGCAGTGGACTGATGTGGGCTGATGATGATGTGTTGATCTCGCCTGCCCAGAGTGGCGATTATTTGTAAAGCAGTTGACTGCAATATCAAACAACCTCACATACATTGCTCCGATCCCAAAGTAAGTAGCTTAAGCACTTGTACTATGGGTATCACAACGAAAGTACCACAAATATATACTGCAATACAAATATAAACACCCAGACACGGAACAGAAACAGATGTTCATCACACGAATGTTTCTCCCGGGTGGGATCGAACCCATGATTCTTGGTTCAGAAGGCAGGAGTCGCTACCAATTTAGCCACCGGGCTACATGTGCCATTCACCACCGGGCCGGAATGTGGGGGGAATTGCCTTGATTAGTTAGTTAGTTTATAATAAAAATATAGAAAGGGTAAGGTGTAGTTCAAAACAATGTGTGTGTAATGTATGTTGTCTGATACTCATTTTACAATTATGTAAAAACTCTCCTCTTTTCATATTATCATACAAACGATACTTCTACTGTACACTAAGCAAAATGCTAAAATAGTTGTGCACAGTTTTCAATAATCGCGTCCGTGCACAGAAGTTGTGCACTAACACATAGCTGCTCGCCGCATATGAGGAAAGTTCTCGTAGAATCGGCTTTACTTTGTCATAATGACCGTGGTGCATTGGCACAGTATAGGATACATTAAACGACAAAGATATCTCGCTTAAACGATCGGGTTTTTTTTTATTAAATAATAATTTTTTTTTTTTATTATTTAATAAAAAAAAAACCCGAACCCAAGACATGCCACGCTGGGCCACACAGCGCCACCTAGCCCCAAACTAAGCCAAAGCTTGTACTATGGGTACTAGACAACTGATAAACTTACTTACATCCTTTTTTTTTGTAAATAAATACATATTATACATAGAAAACACCCAGACCAATACAAACAGACATGTTCATGAACACAAATGTTTGTACTGTGCGGGAATCGAACCCACGACCCCTTGGCTCAGAGGGCAGAGGTCACTACCAAATGAGCCACCGAGCCTGTCATGTCAGTTCAAACAATGTGTGTGTAATGTATGTTGTCTCATATTCTACATTATGTAAAACTCTCCTCGCTTCATATTATCATACAAACGACACTTCTACTGTACACTAAGCAAAATGCTAAAATAGTTGTGCCCAGTTTTCAATAATCGCGTCCGTGCACAGAACTTGTGCACTAACACATAGCTGCTCGCCGCATATGAGGAAAGTTCTCGTAGAATCGGCTTTACTTTGTCATAATGACCGTGGTGCATTGGCACAGTATAGATTACATTAAACGACAAAGACGTTTTTTTTTTAAATTAAATAATAAAAAATTAAAATAGTAACCCAAGACATGCCACCCTGGGCCACACAGTGCCACCTAGCCCCAAACTAAGCCGAAGCTTGTACCAAGGGTACTAGACAACTGATAAACTTACTTGGATACATTTTCTTTTTGTAAATATGTACATAATTATACATAGAAAACACCCAGACGTTACAAACAGACATGTTTATGAACACAAATGTTTGTACTGTGCGGGAATCGAACTGACGAGCTAAGGCTCACAAGGTCACTACCAAATGAATCATCGAGCCAGTCAACCTGTCAAACTATTTTATCGACAGTTTCGTTTCCTACCTTTTCGCTTTTAGCGATAAGGCCGCCTAAATTGTGCAACAAGTGTCTGATATACTTAGTTTTAAGTCAATTGTATGGTGCGCCCAGACCCCTCTTTCCCATTGGGCACTATGGGCAAGGGCCCAGGGCCCCGCGATCGATGGGGCCCCTCAGCTCAAATACAAAGTGCCTAGTTCCTGTCAGGGCTGACGAAATAGTGTTCTTTCATAGACAATAGGGGCCCCATTTCTAATATGTCCAGGGCCTCCAATAGGTTAAAGACAGCCCTGGGTGCGCCTTATAGAATATATATCTATCTACCTATCTCTTCTTTAGGTAATGTATAGTGCAAAGTTTTGAAGGTGACTATTATGTTTGAACTAGCTGTGCTCGCGACATCGTCTGCGCTGGAATAGTTACGATTTCCCCGTTTTTTTTTTTACATTTTCAATTATTTTTTTCGCTCCTAATATTTGCAGCGTGATGTTATATAGCCTAAAGCCTTCCTCGATAAATGTCTATTCAACACAAAAAGAATTTTTCAATTCGGACCAGTAGTTCCTGAGATTAGCGCGTTCAAACAAACAAACTCTTCAGCTTAGAATATTAAGTGTAGATTATTTCACGTATGCACGTTATTATGCAATAAAAGACCCAAATTTGTTTTTTTTTCTAATGCTGAATAAAGTGTAGACTACGATGCGTCTATAGATATTTCACTGTTATTATTATTACTGTGACATAGTTTTGCAATAGGGATAAGTTAGAGATTATGACCATGTAGTGGAAAAAGTAGAAGTATTTTCATATGAATAGCTTTGGATACACACTGTAACTTATCTTACTTATACATACGAGTATTATAAACAAACTACTAGCGTAGATAGTATCGCTTTTTTTTTTTGATGCTGCTGCCCGTCATCGGCCTGTGGTATTTAGATACGCCTTCAATCGTGATGATCATACCGCCACCAGTCGGTTGCCAGTCTTGTTTGTTGTTCGGCAGGATGCACCATGGGCAGGTGAGGGTGGTTTGGAGTAAAATTAAGCAATGTTATTGACTGCTGACTGCGTAGCTTCGCCCTGCGATCGCCAACCCGCCTGCCCAGTGTGGCCTCCAGATGTTAGCCCTAAGTGGCAAATAACTGGAGAGGCCTACGTCCAGCAGTGGACTGCGATAGGCTGATGATGATAATGCCCTATTGAAGTGTAGCGGAGTCAAGTTGTCTAATAGGGAATATGCATGACTTTTTTATGGATTTATTGAGATCTTTTATCTTCCAGATACATAAATATCGAAGAATTTTTAAACTATCTTTTCTATTAAGCGAGTTATAACGCGGTAATGTTATTGCTTAGACAGAGAGATCCGACGTGGCGGATGACGTCACGTACCGTGCGCGCCATACAAACTCCATAAAAAAATCTGTTTTCGTGAGAGAGACCGATATATTTACTTTCAACGACTGTGCCTCGCCCATTTTTCAGCCAATTTTGATTTTTTTTTCACTGTTAGGTATATAGTTATATAAATAACCAAGACTTTTTTTTTATAAATAACCCAAGACTTGCCACGCTGGGCCACACAGCGCCATCTAGCCCCAAACTTAGTTGAAGCTTGTACTATGGGTACTAGACAACTGATAAACTTACTTAGATACATTTTTTTGTAAATAAATACATAGAAAGCACCCAGACCAATACAAACAGACATGTTCATGCACACAAATGTTTGTAATGTGTGGGGATCGAACCCACGACCCTTGGCTCAGAAGGCAGAGGTCACTACCAATTGAGCTACCGAGCCAGTAAAATAAATATTTTTATCTATTTTACGATAAATTAGTAATTACATGAAACTATTTTTCATGCACATTACCTATTCGAGCAATATCATTGGCTAATGTTTGTTCTGTCAAAGCGCACCCTCTACGCAAAACAAACATGGTCGCCACTCCTGTCATGTCAATACTGAACATTTAATTAGCCGTCAAAGAACCCGATGTGTTTGCTACACTCAAGAATTATTCGCAATTAACTTGTTTACTTACTAAGCTGTAATTAGTTTTGCAGGGAGCGGTAGCAAGACAGTTTATCTATATCTGTATGTCGTGGTCTTATCGGAAATTTTATGAAATTGTTGTATTTCAGGAAATGCAACGGACGGCTGTTATCAATTTATCATGTAGTACCTAACATTTTTTTTTTTGTAGAAGGGGAATGCATTAGGCACCTTCATGCCGCCTCCAGGGGGAGGCGGCATGGTGTGTGGGACTCACACCTCCCAAAATGGGAGGGCATACCCACTAAACCCCCCTGTGTCGCCAGTGGGCAGCAAGTTGCAGGGACATGGGTAGCGCCGAAGCATACGGCCACATCCCTGCCTGCCCTGGCCAGCCGCAGATGATAAAGCGGCCGGCACTCCTGGTCCGGGGAGGACAAATACCCCTTCCCCCGGATCCGGGGAGCAATAGAGTGCCTCCCGGGCGGACCTCGTGCAACAGTGTGGCTGCACCCACCACACCGTTACGCCCCTATGAGTGGATCGCGCCCCCGCACTCACCACTCGGGGCACGAAGGAGAGGCTCAGAGGGCATACAATGTGTGGTATGCCCTCCGGCATGTAGTACCTAACCTAACCTCTTCAATTGTCCGCCATTTTGTTCGTATCTGGGCCTTACGTTCCAGCTGGTTCCAGCTCTTGGCAGCCTCTTGCGTAAAACGTCAAATAAGTTACGTCCTTAAAAATAATAATGCGTTTCAAAACCTTACATCCATGTTATTCCACAAACAATATTTAGGTAGGGTAGGGCATAGCGAATCTTCGCTCGAATTGAGCTGCCCGTCCGGGGAAGGACGTCCACCCTATAGAATACCGCAGCCAAATGACCTCCAGGTCGTGTTTCTGCTGGTGAGTAGGGTCTCCGGAGCTCGTGGGGGGTTAGGGTTGGGCCGGCATGGCAGTGGCAACTGACAGGTAACTAACCAGTTACTTGCCAGTTGTCACAGCGACTTGGGCTTCTCTTTCGCTTTCCATCAGGCGTAGGGAAGCCATTATGTCGAGCTTCTATAAAAAAAAAAAAATTGTGCTAAACCTCATGCAATCTGTTGAACATTAAAACTTTTGTCCGTAACGCTGAATTAATAATTATTGTTTTAACGAAGGAATAACAGTGTAATTACATTTTAGTTTCAAATTAATCTTTTAATTTTTCACATCGTATATAAAAGGTATTTCAACAGTTATTTTTAAGTTTAATATGTTAATTTTGGACTTTAATTCAGCGTATGCTTGTTGTACGGAACATATTTTATTTTATTACATAATCTACACTAACAATATTATGAAGAGAAAAGATTTGCATTTTTGTATGTAACGAATAAACTCAAAAAGTACTGGACTGATTTCAATAATTCTTTTTTTATTAGAAAGCTACATTATCACTGAGTAACATAGGCTCTATTTAATTTAAAAATGTTTATCTGAAACACCCGAAGCGAAGCGAGGGCGGGTCGATAGTATTAAATATTTTAATTCATATTTTATTTAAAAAAAAACGTTACACTAATTTTCTGAAGCGTCACCGAAGCGAGAAGCTGTGCCCTGCGATCGCTAACCCGCCTGCTCAAAGTGGCGATTATGGGATTATCCTCCAGATGTTTGCACAACTGGAGAGGCCTATGTCCAGCAGTGGACTGCTATAGGCTATAGTGATGATGGATACTGAAATTACCGAAAAAATACCTACAATATCAAATATGTGTATGTACGTAATAGTTTTACATTAAAAAGCTTTTTTATGCATTTTGAATTCGCTGAAAATATGAAACACAAAATACCTTACATTTTATTGTTGTCTTTTGTGTCGACCGTACCTTTTCACCGTCAATCATTGTGATGTGCTTTCAAACATGTTTCTATCTAGGGCTGTCCAAAAAAGGATCCAACAATCTAAAAGAAATCAATTTCGGTACTCCGCTCCGGAACGATCATAAATAAATATATTTTTAGGTTTTGTAGAACCAACCCTCATCGCTTACCATCAGGTGAATTATTGTAGTCAAGCGCACACCCAATCTTTACTAAGATATAAAGAAGTAAAATGAAGTTGTGTGTTTGTATATTTTTTAATTTATTAGGGGCAATTTCGGGATCTACTGAACCGATTTTAAATATGATTTCACCAATAGAGGCCAAATTATTGCTGAGTGTCATAGGTATATAAAAAATAAATAAAAAGGCTATTAACATTATGCCCAATGAAGTGGGCACGGGTTTGAGTCTCTAATAGAAAAAAAAACAAAAAGCAGAGCTAAATATACAGTGCAAAACTTGAGACTCATTTAAGTAATTATTCATAAACGACTGTTGGATATCAAAGTCTATTAAAGGTTAGATTAATAATAAATTAGATCAAGTAAATAACTTCGAAACAATAAATTATTTATTGGGTTTATTTCTTTATATATAGAAATGTTATTTGATGGATCGGTTATAATCTAGATAATAGACTATTACTTTTAGTAAATCTGTAGAGAGGTCAATTCTGTACATTAAATATATTTTCAAAATAACTATCAGGGGGTGATTAGTGATAGATATTGATGCTAAAAATGCAATCAGTAAAATTTTTGTCTGCCTGTCTGTATGTTTGTTATAGAAACAAAAACTACTGGCCGGACGACCCTTTTTTCAGAAGGCAGGGGTCACTACCAATTGAGCCACTGAGCCAGTCAATGTGTAACATCACACTGACTGACACGCTTAAGTAATCCATACGAAGTATTAATTATCACTTAAGTATCCTCTCTTTAAGACCCGATAGTAACGTTATAATCAATTCCATTAATTTTAATCCTATGATCCGTTAGGGATTATGAGGAGCCGTCAGTGTACAGTAATTATGAGGCGTGAACCCCGATTTGGGGTTTTCAAGGACAACTATTGCGGGAGATTTTGGCACGAGGCGTGAACTACAGTAACTTAATTAGGTTATTACATCCTGCCCGGTATGCCCTTTCTCCTGCACACGGGACGAGCTCCTGTTGGTCGAGATGCGGTTTATGTGACGGTATAAATAAATAACCCAAGACAGGCACATCGCCACCTAGCCCCAAACTAAGCCGAAGCTTGTACTATGGGTACTAGACAACTGATAACTTACTTAGATACTTTTTTTTTGTAAATAAATACATATTATACATAGGAAACACCCAGACCAATACAAACGACATGTTTAAGAACACAAATGTTTGTACTGTGCGGGAATCGAACCCACGATCCTTGGCTCAGAAGGCAGAGGTCACCACCAAATGAGCCATCGACCCAGTCAATGATGCGGTAATGTTGCATCTACGTGTGTTTTTTACCGTTTGTATTATGGCGAGTGTTCGGAGGAATTATTTAATTTAACATGAAAATGCTCCAAATAAATAAAATATTTTCATTTCATTTTAATATTAAGAGCTAAGGATGAGCTTGGGCCTTTGATTCATCAAAAGAGTATTTATTTTTAAAATATGCGCTTTACGTCAAATACCAAATGATATGTGGTATGTTAATAAATATGTTTGACAACATTTGGTTAATTAAAATTCGTTTGTAATGCTGTTTTCAATTTGAAATTGTATCGGCTAATTTAATTTTAAAATGGAAATTTGTGTCGGTAACGTTAATTTCCCTTTGATTTATTATGTTGTGATTAACCATTAATATGTGTTAATATTTATTGTGTGCATAACATATGAATACTATTTAACTTATGCACTTTTTATAACTACTTTTTTACTTAACATTTTATATTACTTGCTAGCCTTTACTGTCCCACTGCTGGGCAAAGCCTCCCCCAGTTTTCATTTGATCATCCGCCAGTTCTTGCTAGAATATATAATTTATTATTTTGTCAAAAAGACCTGTAATCTTTTTTAATAAACCTCAAAATAAAAAACTCGGGCCAGAATCGAGCAAAAAGCGAACGATTGCTGAGGCCCAGCAGTGGACAAAGATGAATGCTGATGATGAATATAAAACTACGGGCCAATAATGTCACACCTATATTACTTTCTTTTATAAATAAAAATAGCATTTATTGTGACCCTACTCGACCTGATGATAAGCGGTCGTGAGGTCCAAAAGTTAGCTCAACAAGCATAATAGGATAAACCCACCGCGCCTGTCGCCCTCACCCTGAAGGCCCGCTGAGATGCCGTTTCACGCCGCGCCCTAAAGAACCCTGGATTGTAAGAGGAAGGAAACACATGAGCTGGAAGGGCTTCCATGATTTAATGGCACGGGGCAGGAACGAGGAACTAAACCTCTTGGTGCGCGCCAGTATCGTCTGGATGGCAACGCTGTTAATGTCACCGGAAAATAGCAAGAATCGTAAGTTGATCAATTTCCTAGGTAGTTGATTAACTTTCGGAATATAACAAACGGTAGTTGAAATGTATTATTTAACGCAATAGATTTCCACTTTTTTCTGATTGGTTGACGGGATAACATTACGTGAGTCATTGGCCCAATCAACATTCACCTCGCCTTCGTCGGATGATTTAACGGCAAGATCGAGAAATGTAATAGAACGAGAAGTTACATATTACATTTAAAATGCCGTTTATTATTTTCCGGAAGTTGATCAACCTAGGAAATTGATCAATTTACGAATCTTGTTATTTTTTCCGGTGACATATTCATGTTTCGAAAAGCAAATATTGATTTAAATTAGTATGTTATATTCATGGAAGTTTCCTTTAATTTTGTTTTGTTACTTTTATGTCTAACATCTTTTTAATTGCCGCTTTGTTTCATAATAAATGTTTACCTCCTAGAAGAATTATAAGTATTATGACGTACGTAGTATTTAATACTTCCATGGTTGTATTCAATTTGCTTTGTCATGTAACAAATATTATGTTCAATGTTCATTTGAGCCATGTTGTGTACTTCGCTTCTATGTAGCCTTTTAATTGGACATGTTAGTCACATGTCCATCGCTTTTGTTTTACTAAGCTTGTTAGAAAATTTGATATAAATTCTTTATTGAACTTTATTGTAGTTTTTATATGAAACAGTAACGTATCAATACTTCTAAATAAACTTAAACATTTATAATTGGACTTATATGTTAACTTTTTTTTTATAGTGGCCCGACATAATGGCTTTCCTACGCCTGATGGAAAGCGATAGAGAAGCCCAAGTCGCTGTGACAACGGGCAAGTAACTGGTCAGTTACCTGTCAGTTGCCACCGCCATGCCGGCCCAACCCCAACCCCCCACGAGCTCCGGTAACAGGTGTTACAGGAGCTCCTTAACTTGTTTAAGAGAGGTAGGGCATAGCGAATCTTCGCTCGAATTGAGCCGCCCGTCCGGGGAAGGACCTCCACCCTATAGGATACCGCAGCCAAATGACCTCCGGGTCGTGTTTCTGCCGATGAGTAGGGATTACGGAGCTCGTGGGGGGTTAGGGTTGGGACCAATACAAATAGACATGTTCATGAACACAAATGTTCGTACTGTGCTGGAATCGAACCCACGACCCTTGGCTCAGAAGGCAGAGGTCACTACCAAATGAGCCATCGAGCCAGTCCATTGTTTTCATGTACATCGTCTATATCCTTTACACGACCCCAGCTATTTATTACATCAAACTCTTCCCTTTTCATCGTACTCAGACATTTATCTGAAAAAAAAAAACGATAGCTCTGAGAACAGAATCCCTCTGAAAACATTTCATTTTGCCTTTTCTTAGTACGAACTGCTTTTACTTAGCATAAATATTTGAGCAGCTCCTATTCGAAATAACAGGCATCTAGCATGTAGCTGGGGGGACAATGATTGGTGAAATCTATAGGACATTGTCCACAAGATGGACATTGTCCATTATCCGTCTGTTTACCGGATTTAGAATAAGAATAGAGTAAGAGTGGTTCGCATAGCCAATCGTCGCTCGGATTGAGCCCACCAGGGGTTAGTACCTCCATCCTATAGAATATCGCAGCTAAATGACCTCCGGGTCATGTTTCTGCCGGTGAGTAGGATTTCTAGAGCTTTTTTGGGCTCAGTGCTGCATCGGCAGCCTGGGGTAAGGGTGTTCAACGCGCGTGTGACACCCTGCAGTTGGGTGTTGCAGGCGGCCCTAGGCTGCAGTAACCGCCCAATATCAGGCTGGCCCAAGGCTTGTTTGCCGCCTTAATGGTATTAAAAGAACCACCTCATCTCATCCCGAACTTAAAAAACTGCTGGCATCGGCTGTTTTGGGGAAGCCCAAGATAGCGAAAAGTGGCGCGAATTAAAGAAAGGCCACGCCGAGGATTTGGTTGATTGATTGAGAAATGGTACTTAGAATTCTGATGGACAATTCATCATCATTGTCATCAGCCTGCAATCGTCCACTGCTGGACACAGGCCTCCCCTAATGACCATTTTTATTTGGGGGGGGAATTGCCTTATTCACCATGATTGGCAAAAGGGTCGGTGACTGCCCTTGCGTAGGCTATACTTACTTACGTTCTTAGTCGACGTTCTATGACACTCCCGGGATAAAATAGAGCACATCAAGGTAACTGAACTTTGTCTTTACAAAGGTTAGTTCATCAAGGTAACTTTGTAAAGACAAAGGTTAGTTACTTTGATGTGCTCCATTTTATCCCCTCCGTTAGTTAGTTGCCCAAGTCTTCATTATTCCCGGTCAGTACAATCGTGTGGCCACCCTACCCGTACCCAACTCAATATTTTAGTGTTTTCTCTTCTCTAGCAGGTTTTTTGTGCAAGACTGTTGTTATAGCACTGGGACGATTGTTTCACTAAACTCGTCCATTTGTTTTTTTTTTATGTCAAATATCAATTGGGCAAAGGCATTCAGTATTATTCTTGTGTTCTTACATTATACACGTAAGTCTGATTTTGTAATTACATCTGATAAAGTCAAATAAATAAAAGTCACACAACATCACACACATTGCTCCGATCCCAAAGTAAGTAGCTTAATCACTTGTGTTATGGGTATCAGAACAACGAAGGTACCACAAATATATACTTAAATACAAATATAAACACCCAGACACGGAACAAACACAAATGTTCATCACACGAATGTTTGTTCTGAGTGGGAATCGAACCCACTCTTGGCTCAGAAGGCAGGGGTCACTACCAATTGAGCCACTGAGCCTGTAAACAAAAAAGTTGAACGTGTGGTGTCCCAATTTAAATTAGGACCCCCCCGTCTCATCCCGAGGGTGTCGTAGAAGACGACTAAGGGAGTATCAGGAAACGGGCAGCAGCGTTTACCTGGGTACAAATAAAATCTGCTGCGGTCACCAACCTGCCTGCCAAGCGGTGACCGCAGCAGATTTCATCAAGTCCATCCCCTCAAATGACATTTTTGTCAATTAAATAATCCAAGACATGCCACGCTGGGCCACACAGCGCCACCTAGCCCCAAACTAAGCCGAAGCTTGTACTATGGGTACTAGACAACTGATAAACTTACTTATATACTTTTTTTTTGTAAATGAATACATATTATACAAAGAAAACACCCAGACCAATACAAACAGACATGTTCATGCACACAAATGTTTGTACTGTGCGGGGATCGCACCCACAACCCTTGGCTCAGAAGGCAGAGGGCACTACCAACTGAGCCACTGAGCCTGTCCAACCTCAAATTAATTAATGCATCGCTTTGAACTATCCCCGAAGCAAATTCAGAAATGCCTTTCATTTTCCTGCCACTTCAAATGATTGTCAAATTGTCAAAATTGAGATAAGTCGCGTCAGCAAACCCTTTTCATTCTGTGATGTCAAATGACGCACAATCCTTAGGGATAGCGTTTCTTGAGAGACGTCAAATGTCATTGTGGCTTCTTGAAGGATGTGCTGGTAAGTTTGAATTTATTACTGGCTACGGAATTAGAGATAAGATAAAATACTGTCTCGATGACTCATTTGGTAGTGACATCTGGGGCCCTACTGCAGAAAACTAAAACGATCGTTCGTTGAACGGATCGCGTATTTTTGCCCCATAAGTCCCTCTCATTTGTCCCTCCCGTGTTCTAATATAGCAATTAAATTGTTGAAAATCGACGTTGACGAATTTTAGTTCGTATATTCGAACACGGGAGGGACAAATGAGAGGGATATATGGGGCAAAAATACGCGATCCGTTCAACGAACTATCGTTTTCGTTTTCTGTAGTAGGGCTTCTGCCTTCTGGGCCAAGGATCGTGATAGAATTATTATGCACATTGCATACAATTGACTAAGAAATATTAGTAGATTTTTAACCGACTTCAAAAAAAGGAGGTTTCTCAATAGGCTTTTGTGGCTAAAAATTGTAATTAGTCCGTCTTTTCGCTTATTCAAAAATAAAAGACTTGTATTTTTTTATTTGTAAATTAGACTAAAAATTACAATGTTATAGCCCGTGGAAATTACGCGTGACGTCACTCGGTGAGGCATTTTTACGGGAGGGAGTGACGTCAAAGACTCCCACTCCTAACTTTTGATGCCTTGTATCTTTGCTATTTTTATTTGAATGAAAAAAGGAAAAATACGTGTCCAATACATTTTTATGATCTTTAGATCGGACTAAATAATGTAATTATTTTGACCCCCAAAACATCCCTATTCGACCGTATATATAAAAGTATGCTTTTTGCGGTCCTATCAATATAAGCTATCTCCTCCTGACAATTTGAGTCACTATAAAAAATAACTTTGGATTAAAACAATCGTCGACCGAAAATCGTAAAAATAACTTTTTCAGAACGCCCACCATTTTCGGGGCGATGTTAAATATTAAATCCCTATTCCCCCCACGATCGTATTGTAGGGCTAAATGGTTTATTGCACGAACAAATTCAAAGAAGGGAAAATGTGAGCATATTTTTTATTACACGAAGGACAGTATTGAAGGTCGGAAGAAATCAAATCAACGACGCTGAAAAGTTCGTGGGCTGTGGTATAAGCGGAAGCGTTTTTGGTAGTTACTTGAAAATGAGAAAAACGTTAATTGCTAACATTGCCTTACATAATATGATATTATACTGTCATATTAGATATTCAAAGATACAAAAATTATAAAAACTAATTAACAATTGCCAATTAAGAACAATAATTTACAAAAATATAATTTTCAAATGTCCTTAAAAATTGCGGCAAAGGTAAAAAAAGATTTTAGAACGGTTTGTTTTGTCAATATTTAAATTACACTGAATGCCATTATGTCGAGCTACTATAAAAAAAAGCCTTAACTTCTATGGCACCGATGCTCACCATACACTGACGACCTAAATACTCGCTACAGCTCATCACTTAGACCAATCTCACGGATATGTAACGAAATCTTAGTATACAATAACAGAGTAATCCCCAATTTTCTTCATGGAATCTTTATTAAAGAAAACATATGGCAGATATTAGGGTTATTTTCTTGGGTTCCCTGCGCCCTGGGGCATCAGTGGAAATGTTTATGGAATATCCTTTCTTGGTTTTTGGTCCCTTTTTTATTGAAAAAGTTATTTTTAAACCTTCATAAAATGTATGGAATATCCGGCTATTGATTTTTATTGAGTTACATTTTCTCTTTAGTTTTCTTTTTTCTTTCTACCAGGGAATATGAATTAGAATATTTTCGTGTATTTGCTAATTTATCGTCAAATAGACAAAAATATCTGTGTGGTTTCCGGATTCAGAATAGGACCACGGGCAGAAACAGTAACCTGGATACATAAAAAACCTATTGCGGTCACCAACCCATCTGCCAACCGTGGTGACTAAGGTACATTCTCCCAAATGACATTTGTCATTGGACGGGGCTTAATATGATGATAATGATGATGAATATTTTGAATGTTACTTTATACCAGATACCAGTAAGAATGATTAAAACTAAACCCTTTGCCAAATTTCTTTAATTTATTTTCTTTATTTGCTTACTAAGTGTAGGTACAGTGCAGGTGTTATGATAATGTATGAACTTATCACTAACAGCCTAGAATATCTTGTAATACGTGACCGGAATGGGTATTCAAAGTTGATAAATGAAAAATGGATAAATTTGGTATTTCAAAAGTATGATTTTAATTAAGAATAAGAATAACAAAAACTTTATTTGGCCACAATTACACAAAGTAACACAATAACTAAAAATAATAAAAGAAACAACTAAAAATAATAAAAGAAACACAATAATAAAAAAATAAAAAAATTCTAAATATGTACTTTAAGATCACTATTTTAAGCATCTTTTGTTAAGAACTCAACACTCAAGTTGTATTGTCAAAGAAAACTTTATAAATTAAAAAAAGACAAGACAAACGTTTGATATGCAATCAAGTCTATTTATAATAGTTACCTTAACTGTTGGTTTTATTAACTTTTTGTTAAAACGCCTATTATACAGCGATTTCACAAAAAGCAGTCATTTAACGAGCCCACAATAATGGGCCATCAGTTCTTCGGTAAAAAAAAAACCC
Organism: Conogethes punctiferalis; assembly: GCA_031163375.1. Lineage (NCBI taxonomy): Eukaryota > Metazoa > Arthropoda > Insecta > Lepidoptera > Crambidae > Conogethes > Conogethes punctiferalis. The sequence continues at coordinate 3,568,706 of CM062103.1, read as the reverse complement.
CTCTTTATGGGCATAGGAATAGCTCCATAGACCCCAGGGGACAAATCTGGATCGTAAATAACGGGAGAGGTCGTAATTTTGTTCGGGACTTTCTATCTCGGAAAGTGAAAGGTGAAAAAATGGTTAACCGTGTTTGAATGAGGGGAACGGATTTGTTCTCTTGTTTTTTGGTAACCCTGGAATGATAACTATAATAATATAGTTATTGACATGTATTTTTCCTTTTTTCATTTAAACAAAAAATAACAAAGATACAAGGCATCAAACTTTAGGAGTGGGGGTCTTTGACGTCACTTTGAGCGTATAAACTCCCACTCTTTGACGTCACGCGTAATTTTAATGGGCTATATCTTTGTCATTTTTGCTCTAGAAATGAAAAAATACGTGCCTTTCATTTTTGTACAATCTAAAAGACGGACCAATTACATTTTTTACAGCAACAAGCCGAATTGAAAGAGTACTTTCACCATAGGAAAGCTAGTACAGAAAATAGACTTATGGCTTAGGGATCCTTAGTAAACGCCAAAATACGCCCAAAATACTTAAAGCAAAGCCAGGACAGGACGTAGTATAGTATACTAGTGTATTAAATACTATAAACTCGTACAATATATAACGAACTACACACTCGCGTCCGATGTGATTTAAGCTCCGAACCCGTCTCAAACGCCACTATGTGTGAGTTATGATCCAAGGGGATTAGACCATAAAATCTCGCCTGTATCCTGCACGAATAATAATAGTTGATAAGGCCCCTCCAACATATTTGCGTAACCCTAATTTTGAGACTAAGCCTTTAATTCTGCGATATACTCGTAAGTATCAGAGGCGAGATAACAATGTTGTTGTTGGTAATTTTTGTCTATTGGAGGCGATAGGACTAATTAATTAATAATAATTAATTGTCCGTGTAATTTCTGGATTTATAATAGGTCCACTCCATCTCATTCCGTGGGTGTTTTTTTTATAGTGTGGGGTTCACATAACGTAGTAAAGGGATGTAAGGGAGCGACCTATCACCTTTTCGCTCCAAGCCATCCTCACCTGCCCGTGGTGCATCCAACAAACGAGGCTCTGGAAAACCCACTGGTGGCGGTAAAACCATCACGATAGAAGGCGTAGCTAAATACCAAAGGCCGATGACGGGCAGCAGCGTCACCGGAGCAAGAAGCTACGCCCTGCGATCGCTAACCCGCCTGCCCAGCGTGGCGATTATGGGTATATCCTCCAGAAGTTTGCCCAAGATGGCGAACAACTGGAGAGGCCTATGTCCAGCAGTGGACTGCAATAGGCTGATGATGATGATGTTCACACAACGTGCTGAGCATGCTAAATTGTGTGCGCGATGTGATCTGAGATTAATAAACAGTTACGCCTGAGACTCAAATGAGCACGGTCTTTATTTCCGCTCCTTACCTATACACCTTCCTTACACGTCACCATATACAACCGCACAATAGTAACGTCATAATGGCTTCCCTGCTCCTGACGGAAAGCGAAAGAGAAGCCCAAGTCGCTGTTACAACGGGCAAGTGGTCAGTTACCTGTCAGTTGCCACCGCCATGCCGGCCTAACCCCAACCCCCGGCTGCTGATGCTGCACTCGTCCCACGAGCTCCGGAAACCCTACTCACCGGCAGAACCACGACCCGGAGGTCATTTGGCTGCGGTATTCTAGGGTGGAGGTCCTTCCCCGGACGGGCAGCTCAATTCGAGCGAAGATTCGCTATGCCCTTTTTCTCTTGCCTCCTTCCGTGGTTTCTTGGCTTTAACAACCATTAGACATTAATGGCAGTTAAGCCATAACTTCTCTGATCAGGTCTGATCAATATTTCGGCTTCAAGAATTCGGGCTGAGGCAATTACGCGGTCGGAGACAGACCAAACAAAATTACATTTTAATACCCGAAATTCTAGGTCGCAGACATTTTTTATAATCGCTTAATATTCCACATAGGGGTTTAACACACTCGAAGAATTTCATTAAGGCGAACTTTGTAAGGAAATTCTTGATGGCACGAGTTACGATAATTATGCAAATATGTGAAGCCCGAGGCGTCAGATCAATAATGGCTAATGTGTAATGTATTCTGTGAAATGTACGCTCTGTGAAAAGGTTTAGCATTTGGGAGGTAGGCGGAATGGTGACGATGCCAGGATTCGGCGGGGAGGCTGTAATAAAAAGAAAAAATAGTAATAAGACTCATCGTTATCAGCCTATTGAAGTCCACTGCTGGACACAGGCCTATCCAGTTGTTCGCCACCTAGGGAAAACGGAGGATATACCCATAATCGCCACGCTGGGGCGGGTTGGGTGCAGCTTCTCGCTCCGGTGACGCTGCTGCCCTGTCATCGGTCTGTGGTATTGAGATACGCCTTTAATTGAAAAATAATATCTTTATTTACGTAGACTCATGACAAGCACTTATGAATCGACTAATTGCAGGTACTTAATAATAAATAGAAATTACCACCATTTTCGGAAAGTTGTTTTCTATCGAGAAGAACCGGCAAGAAACTCGATAGCTACTCTTTTTCATCACCAGTGTTTCTCCAATTTTTGTATGCGAACATTGCAACTATGTATATTATGTATTTATTAAAAAAAAGTATCTAAGTTTATCAGTTGTCTAGTGCTCATAGTACCAGCTTCGGCTTAGTTTGGGGCTAGATGGCGATGTGTGGCCCAGCGGCATCTCTTGGGTGGGTTATTTATTAATTCCTCCCTCCCTCTGGACCTCGTTCGCGTGTGCACGTATCCAAAACCGTTTTTAATTTATTTCTAAATTTTAAATTGAATATTTACTAAAAAATCGCAAGTAAAAAAATAGGATAGCATAAAAGTGAAGAGGTTACACTAAGCGCCTGAAGCCATCGCGCCAGCACATCGCGCCATTCGCATCATCGGCGTGGATTGTATGTGAGTCGTACCTACACACGCTGACGTCATAGCGGGCCTCATTACCTCGCTGGCTCACTCACGGTGGGCCTCATTTCTCTTGCTACGTTCTGTGGTCCTGGTACTGCTCGCTCGCCGTGCACCAAATCTACACACACGCTGACGTCATAGCGGGTCTCAATACATACGCCGCGTGCCGCTTACCTCCTGCTACGTTCTATGGTCCTGGTACTCGCTCGCCGTACACCAAATCTAAGCCGTTTTTATCGCTTCACGAACAAGAGGGCCTAAGAAGACGCTGCTTCTTACCTGTTCCTGTTTTTGTTGCCCTAGTGCTACATAATAACTACGTTATTTATTTACTATTGTTTACATTATTTTCACTGAAAATAAGGGTGAAATAATAGAACTGCGGAACGCGGAGGAAGTGCGTACGCATCAAACATCAGTGACGCGCACAGTGGTCATCTAGTCGGTGTATGCCGCCTGTCTATGTTTCCCTGGTGACTGAATGCGAATATCACGTACTACAAGCTGTTGAGTCTGTTAAAGTCTGTGTTTCTCGTTCCGTATTCTGCTGTATACCTGCAATAAGTATCTGCTTCCCTGGTACCACTTGGCCAATATGCCGTTAAAACGCACCCCGCCGAAGACGCCAGTGGTGGCGCCTCTGTCGCCAACGACTAACACTGCAAAATCAAGTTGCGGAAAAGGTGTTGCCAAAGGGAAAACGACTCCTAAACAATCACCACTGCCCTCTGGGGGAACAACTGGACAACATGAGCCAACTTCAACTTTATCCTATCCATCGGATGGGAATGTAACGCAACGAAATAAGCGAAAGTTTGACGGTGACGGCGACGACCATAACGAGATGCGCTCATTTATGACAGAAATGAGAATGCAATTCAGCAACTTCGCAGCGAACCAGGAAAAGCAGTTGTCTCTGATGGAGGAAACTGTAAAAATTATTAGAGAACAAAACTCTGAAATAATGAAGTCTGTGGAATTTATGTCTTCAAAATATGAGGAGTTGAATAGCAGAATCAATGTAATTGAAAAAGACCTATCGAGTAATCTGCAGTACATCTCATCGATTGAACAAAAAATTGACTACTTAGAAAAAAAATCACGGTCAACCTACCTGGAAATAAGAAATATACCGAAAAATGATCAAGAAAATAAAGATTATCTCTGTTCTATTGTAACCAAACTAGGCGAGGTTTTGGGCGAGGAAATTGACACTAAGGATATTCGAGATATATATCGGGCATTCTCAAAATCTGAAGCTAACAAACCAATTATCGTAGAATTGGCCAGTATGATGCAGAGAAACAGGTTCCTATCTTTATTTAAAAAATTCAACAAACTAAAAGGAGCGGAGCGACTCAATACACAACATGTACGCATTCCTGGATCGCCCAATGTCATTTACATCAGTGAATCCTTAACGCCAAAATTAAAGAGACTGTTTTATTTGTCTCGTGAATTCGCTAAGCAAAATGACTATAGCTTTTGCTGGACGGCCAGTGGCAATGTGTATATACGTAAGAGAGAAAGTTCCGCACACATACGCATAAACACAGAAGAAGATTTGGAAAAGATCTCAGGAAAGTGACTATGCGTTTTTCATATAACATCCCTTATAAAAATATCAATATTACTTTATTATTGTTTAATACCTGAGCTTCGCAAACTAACCTTTTATAATTATGTAAAATTCTACTTTGGAGGACTCGACTGTAACAAATACTTACACACACAAAAAATTACATACATTGACACACACTCACAAAAAATACATACTCTTCACAAAATAATTCACCTTAATATAACTGTTGGACATACAAAATCACATAATTTCTTACAACCGGCCACTATATATATAATAAACAAATATTCTTTGATACATATAACCGCTACGGACCCATGCTGGGCCGCTCATTCCCGGTATAGCTACATTTTGGAACATTATATAACAATTGCATTTTTTGTTTCAATGTACCTGTTGTTTATTGCATTAAATCACTATGGATGAAAACAATATAATCACTAGCGATATTGACAAGCTTTCGGTATCTAAGTGTTTTGCATGTCTACCTGAAGATACCCTTACATTTACTTCTAAACATCAAAAAGCATTAAACATATTTCATGTGAACATCAGAAGCATATCCTGTAATTTCGACAGCTTATCCTGTCTCCTGCAAAGGGTTAATACCCGTCTAGATGTAGTCGTACTCTCCGAATGCTGGTTAAGTAAATGTCCGTTTATTCCCGATTTACCGGGATTCGTCTATCATAAATCAAGTTTTGCAAGCCAAAATGATGGAGTAGTAGTTTATGTACGTAATGAAATCCCCTGCGACTTCCAACAACCAATCTTTCATGATGCAAATTGTATAATCACTACTTTCAGACAGGATATAGCGCTGATATCGGTCTACAGGTCTCCGTCCTTTAGAAATACCGAGAATTTTATCAGTAGCCTAGACTCTACTCTTAAGATGCTAAATAAATATAAAACTATTATTCTGATTGGGGATATAAACATAAATATAGCAACTCAAGCTATGGACCAACATGCTGATAATTACCTGGATTTGCTGGCATCACATGGTATGCTGCCGGCTCATAATTTACCAACGCGCCATAGCAATTGCCTAGACCACGTTATAGTTAAAACCTGTAACCAAACTACTACTCTAGTGCTAGATTCCTTCATTACAGACCATGCGCCCTTGGTGGTGTGCTGTGATGAGGCTAATATCCATTGCAATGTGCCATATCCCAAAGAACAATCCCGAGTTGATCTCGCGGCCTGCGGAAGAGACCTGGAATCAACGGACTTCTCAAACGTTTTGAATTCAAACAACGTTGAGACTGCTGCAACAAATTTGGTTAGAGCGGTTTCCTCAATTATTGCTAAAAATTCAGTAGTTATTAAAATACCTAGTAGAAAACGAATAAAGAATCCATGGATTACTCCCGGGCTTCTCCGTTGTATTCGCCACCGGGATAAATTATGCCATAAATCGAAAAAGAACCCTGAAAACGAAGTTCTAAAAACCATGGCTTCCAGATATCGAAACTTTTGTAATAATCGTTTAAAAAAAGTTAAACGTGAATACGAACGATCCGAATTCAATAAACATCGAAATGACCCTAAAGCGACGTGGAACCTCATCAAAAAAACAGCTAGTATTAATAACAATTATGTCAAGCCTAGCGAACTTCTCTCTCTCGATAGTGATCCACTTTGTTCCGTAAATAAAGTTAACAACTACTTTGTAAGTATAGGGAAGGATTTGGCCTCGGAAATCACAAAGTCCAAAAATCAAAATCACAACCCCCTCTCCCCAAAAGCCAGCGAAAATCCACCTTCTAGCCATGTTACGCATACGATGGGGTTGTTTGACACTGATTGCAATGAGGTAGATAGAATTGTTTTGAGTTTGAGACAAAACTGTGCCGTGGGCTGGGATGGAGTCTCAGCAAAGCTAGTTAAGTCTGCCAGACATATTTTAGTGCCAATCCTTACTTATGTATTTAATCTTTCTTTGAACAGTGGTGTCTTCCCCAGCGTCTTTAAGAGGGCTATTGTGCGACCGATCTACAAAAGTGGTGATAGATGCAGTATTAGCAATTATAGACCGATATCAGTGCTTACAACATTTTCCAAAATATTGGAAAAACTTATAAACTCGAGGCTCCTTAACTTCTTAGATAAATACAATCTGCTATCACCAAATCAATATGGTTTTAGAGCAAAAAAATGCACTGAGGATGCGATTCTGGTTCTTACAGAAACAGTTGTTGAATGCTTAGAGAAGAAACAAAAGGCAATCGGTATCTTCCTTGACTTGACCAAGGCGTTTGATACTGTGTCAATTCCAATCCTCCTCGACAAGCTAAATACCATCGGTGGGTTTGGCCCTGAATATGTTTGAAAGCTACCTTACTGGTCGAAGTCAAAGTGTTGTTGTCGATGGGATTGCCAGTGATGATGTTTTTACTAGTTTTGGCGTTCCGCAGGGCAGTATCCTTGGGCCAATCCTGTTTTTGATTTATATCAACGAACTTGCTACTCTTTCTCTACCAAACACGAAATTGGTAGCATACGCGGATGACACGGCGCTGATTGTGTGGGGCGAGTCTTGGTCTGAGGCGGGTATGCTGGCCGAAACGGCTCTTAGGCAAGTTATGACCTGGCTGTCAAATAATTCCCTTACCCTTAATTTAGAAAAAACGAAATTAATTGCCTTTGCTCCAAATGCGTCATGTCGGCCTCTATCCCCGGTTGAGATTCGAGCACATACTTGTGATGCGAGTCGAGCATCGGATATCTGTCAATGTACCACAATACAACAAATATCGTCAATTAAATATCTGGGCTTGGTTGTGGATGACACACTTTCGTGGAAGGAACATGTTCAAAATTTAGTCTCGCGTATGAGAAAGCTCATGTTTGTTTTCAAAAAACTTAGACCTATTTTAGATTTTCCCACGCTAAAGATGGTGTACTATTCTCTGGCCCAGACTATAGTTACATACTGTATTGTAGTCTGGGGTGGCTGCATAAAGACGCACATGCTTCGTTTGGAAAGAGCTCAAAGAGCGGTCCTCAAGGTGATGACCTTTAGGCCTATACGGTACCCCACTGCTAAATTGTTTGCTCAAACCAAGGTATTAACTATCAGACAACTTTTTATCCAGCAGGTAATACTGCGACAGCACTCGCAGCTTGCATATTGTCCGCGGTTGGGGGAACACAGACGTAGGTGTGGTAGAGTGTGTAGGGTGCGAAAGTTCAGACTTAGGTTGTCACGCCGTTTTTACCATGGCATCGCTCCCTCATTGTATAATAAAGTCAATAAGTTACTCAAAATATATTCACATACTTTGCGGGAGTGTAAATTAATTGTTTATAAGTGGCTGCAAAACCAAACCTATGATGACATAGAAAAACTGTTGTAGCCATAGAAATGTTCAGAAGATAAGGAATAAACACGCACACAGATACATACACGCACATACATACACACACACACACACACTTTCACTTACACATACACACACTTTCACATACACACAACACTTAACACTTTTGTTTTTCTTTTTAATTTGGGTAACTATTATTAATTATATTAAGGGAACGCTGTCTCTCGCACTGGAGGTGGGCGCTAGCAGCTGTAACACAGTTTTAACAACTAATACAGCAGTTAACGTAACCTGTTAAAATGTTAATCATTGTATTGTTCCAAATAAATAAATTATTATTATTATTATTATTATAATTAAAAAATAGCTAAGTAGCCAAATTCTTTGAACGTTTCAGGTGCTTGGGTTATTTATTTTTTTCCTCCCCCCAAATGACATTCATTAGAGGAGGTCTATAGGCATATTTTTTTTTATATAAAAAGAGCGCTCAGGTTGACCTCACTCCACCTGATGGGAAGCGGTCGTGATGTCCAAATGTTAGGTCGACAGGCACAATAAACAAACCCACCGCGCCTGTCGCCCTCACCCTGAAGGCCCGCTGAGATGCCGTTTCACGCTCCGCCTAAAGAACCCAGGATTGTAAGAGGAAGGAAACACATGAGCTGGAAGGGCATTCAATTACTTCATGGAAGGCACTGAGAAGGCACGAGGAACTAAACCTCTATACCTATATCTCTCTGTGTCTAGTTCTAATTCAACGTTTTTGGTGAGCAATAAGGAGTCTATCGTACCTTAAATTAGCTACAAGCTACCTCCAGTCAATTATAAAACTCGTAAAAGTTTTAATGGAAATAAGATAAGGAGAGAACATCTGTTTGTTGTTTTGCTTCTTGGATACGTTATTTTGCCTAATTTCTTGTTCGGCAAGTTAAATTTTTGAATTTACTGAAGCAATTATGTGCTAGCTTCATCCCCGTAGGCGTTAAAGTTGCTTGTTTTGTAACTTAATGCTGAATACGATGTTTCATGGTTACTTCTTGATTTGGCAGTTTTTTTTTTATAGTAACTCGACATAATGGCTTCCCTACGCCTACACCTGATGACGAAAGAGAAGCCCTAGTCGCTGTGACAACGGGCAAGTAACTGGTCAGTTACCTGTCAGTTGCCCAAACTCCCACAAGCTCCGGAAACCCTACTCACCGGCAGGAATATGACCCGCAAGTCAGTTGGCTGCGGTATTCTATAGGGTGGAGGTCCTTCCCCGGACGGGCAGCACAATTCGAGCGAAGATTCATTACTGACGAACTGTCCGAACGAAGATTTACTTACGAACTTCACAGTACAAACATTTGTGTGCATGGATGTCTGTCTGTATCGGTCTGGGTGTACATCATCATCGTCCTATCGCAATCCACTGCTGGACATAGGCCTCTCCAGTTGTTCGTCACTTTGGGCATACCCATAATCGCCACGCTGGGCAGGCGGATACGATCGCTGACGCTCCTCGCTCCGGTGACGCTGCTGCCCGTCATCGGCCAGTGGTATTTAGCTACGCCTCCAATCGTGATGGTTATACCGTCACCAGTCGGTTGCCAGAGCCTCGCCTTTTATTCAGCAGACTGCACCACGAGCAGGTGAGGGTGGCTTGGTGTGAAAAGATGAAAGGTCGCTTCCTTACATCCTCTGGGTGTTTGCAATGTACAATTACGTATTTAATAATTATGTATAATAAAATAAATAATAAACATCAGACAACATCACATACATTGATCTCATCCCAAATTAAGTAGCTTAAGCACTTGTGTTATGGCACTTATGGGTATCAGAACAACGAAGGTACCACAAATATACACTTAAATACACCAGACACAGAACAAACACAAGTTTTCATCACACGAATGTTTGTCCCGGGTGGGAATCGAACCCACGACCCTTCAGAAGGCAGGGGTACTACCAATTGAGCCACCGAACCAGTCCAGTATGTAGTGTCTAAGCAAGTTTATCAGTCTACTACCCATAGTACAAACTTCGGCTTAGTTTGGGACTAGATGGCGCTGTGTGGCCCAGCGTGGCATGTCTCGGGTTATAATACCTTTCCCTGATACACGCCAGACGCAAAAGGGACAACCAGTTAAGTCTTAACACAGGGTAGCATTATTAATCCACTGTTTATGTCTCACTCAAGTTATTAATACGGAATTTCTTATCGTTTCTGCTTTTATGACTTTGATAAAGATGTAGCGCTTAGATTATGGACTGTAAGTGATGTTATGGGGCTATAAAAGGATGGTAAACAGTTTTTTTTTCATATGAAAATCGGTAGGTAGGGAGATATTGAAGGATTTTATGGTACACACAACAATGTTGGGAATATAATAAATTTTATTATGACCATTTTTACTTACAGCAGGAGCGAAGATTAGCAGTAATTGACGCTTTAACAAACCTTGAAGAATAATTGATGGAATGGGGATGTAAGGGAGCGGCCTATCATCTTTTCGCTCCGAGCCAACCTCACCTGCCCGTGGTGCATCCTGCCGAACAACAAACGAGGCGCTGGCAACCGACTGATGGCGGTATAACCATCATAATTGTTGAAGGCGTAGCTAAATACCACAGGCCGATGACGGGCAGCAGCGTCATCGGAACGAGAAGCTACGTCCTGCGATCGCCAACCCGCCTGCCCAGCGTGGCGATTATGGGCATATCCTCCAGATGTTTGCCCTGAGTGGCGAACAACTGGAGAAGCCTATATCCAGCAGTGGACTGCAATAGGCTGATGATGATGATGATGGGATGATGGGACAGCAGTGTTTACCTATACAACTAAAACCTACTGCGATCGCCAACCCGTCTGCCAAGCGCTGTGACTAACGCAAAGCAAATACCACAAATTGCAAATCACCAGCAGTGAATGTCTCAAGGCCGATGAACATTTTACAAGCTTTATAGAATTGTCAATTGTTGTTCCAATTTAGGCGGTTTTATCGTTAACAGTGATATCTTCCAGACAAAAGGAGCATTCAGTTAATCCAGAGTTTAGATCAACTGGGAGTTTGGGCATAGCGAATCTTCGCTCGAATTGAACCGCCCGTCCGGGGAAGGACCTCCACCCTATATAATAATAATAATAATAAATTGGAAAGCACCAGGTATCGATAATATTCAAAATTTTTGGCTTAAAAAATTCACAAGTTTACATCTTCATCTACACAGACATATTAATGATTTCATAAATAACCCCACCCTTATGCCATCCTATGTAACACAAGGCATAACGTACATGATACCCAAGAGTAAAGACAATTATCAGGACCCAAGTAAATACCGACCGATTACCTGTTTGCCATCTGTATACAAGATACTTACGTCTTGCCTTACAGAAATGATTTATAAACATGTTACAGACAATAGCATACTAGCCGAAGAACAAAAAGGATGCCGAAGAAACAGTCAAGGATGCAAAGAGCAGCTTATAATAGATACAGTAATTATGAAACAAGCTTTAAAACACAGGCAAGACATAAGTACCATGTATATAGATTACAGGAAAGCGTACGATTCAGTACCACATGATTGGCTTCTTTACACCTTAACCCTTTACAAGATTCACCCTACAGTAATCACATTCTTAAAAGCATGCATGAATGAATGGAAAACAACATTAAAGCTCGTTGCAAATAATGTTACTATTTGCACTGATAACATCCCAATAAGAAGAGGCATCTTTCAAGGAGATGCCCTAAGCCCATTGTGGTTCTGCTTAGCTCTCAATCCTCTTTCAAATATGCTCAACAGTAAGACCTACGGATTTCCTGTACCAGTAAATAACACAAATCAAACACCTATTACGCATCTACTGTATATGGATGATATAAAGTTATACAGTAAAGATCCATATACACTTCACAAACTTGCAGATATTACACAACAATTTTCAAACGATATTCAAATGGAATTTGGTATCGACAAATGTAAGACAGTAACAGTGACCAAGGGAATTATACAACAAAATGATTACATAACAGACGCAGGAAACACAATTGAATCTTTAGATATAGACAGTAGTTATAAATATTTGGGATTCCATCAACTCAGACAAATTAACCAAAAACAGGCAAAACAAGAAATAATTACCAAATTTAAACACAGGCTTAACATACTCCTTAGATCTCAACTTAATTCTAGAAACCTTACCAAAAGCATAAACACGTTTGCAATAGCCTTACTAACATATTCATTTGGAATAATTAACTGGACAAAACAAGAACTTACACAACTACAGCGCAATATAAACACAGCCATGACCACCCATCGCAAACATCACCCGAAATCTTGTATACAACGACTCACCATATCACGAGAGAAAGGCGGGAGAGGTTTGATAGATATACAAAACCTTCATAATAAACAAATAAAGAACCTTAGACACTTTTTTCATGAAAAAGCCAATAGCTCCACATTACACAAATCAATAGTTCAATCAGACTTACACCTCACCATACTTAACTTACAAAATAGCAGCACACAACAAAATGAGCGAATCACACCGGATCTCGATAAAGAAGAAGCATGGAAGCAGAAGTCATTGCATGGGCGACACTTCCACGATTTGCAACTGCCATATGTTGACAAAGCAGCGTCAAATGCCTGGCTGCATCGTGGAGAATTGTTCCCGGAGACTGAAGCTTTTATGTCAGCTATTCAAGATCAGGTCATCAATACTAAAAATTATTCAAAACACATTTTAAAGAACCCTACTACAGTAGATATATGCAGAAGATGCCACAGCAATACGGAAACTATTCAACATATTACTGGTGCTTGCAAAGCTATAGTCCAGACGGACTATAAGCATAGACACGACCAAGTTGCAGCAATCATTCATCAATACTTAGCATTCAGACATAATTTCATCAAAAACAAAACTCCATATTATAAATATCAACCAGATGCCATTCTGGAAAACAACGACTTTAGAATATACTGGGACAGGACCATAATTACAGATAAAACAATACATTTCAACAGACCAGATATAACATTACTAGACAAGAACAATAAATCCGTTTTCTTAATAGATATAGCAATATGTAACACCCATAATCTTCAATCTACTCACACCGAAAAGATGGCCAAATACAGAGACCTCGCAATCGAGATTAAAACTCAATGGAGAGTCACCTCAGTAAAAGTAATACCCATCATTCTATCAACTACAGGAGTCATTCCGAGAGAATTGCACAATAGCCTCTATACACTCAACATCCCATCACCCACTTACAAACTTTTACAGAAAGCTGTCATATTGAACACATGCCGGATAGTACGAAAATTTTTAAATATAGATTAAGTAAATTAGGATGCACTTGGCTTAGGCCCGTGCTTTTTAAAATACCTCTTCGGAGAGACAAAAAAACTCACAGAATAATAATAATAATAAGCCTCTTTATTTCCAGTAAATCTTACAAACATTTTTTTTTTTTTTACAACTTCATAATATCAATTTTTTTTTTTTTTCTGTTACTGGAACCCCACTCTGGGTATAGGCCTCCTCTAGCTGATTCCATTCTTCTCTATTCTTTGCTATACTTTGCCAATCTTTTCCTACTAATGATTTTATTTTATCGCTCCATCTGCTCTTTGGACGACCGATTCTTCTTTTTCCTATTGGTCCTTTCCATTTTGTCGTTTCTGTTGTCCATCTTTGGTCTGTGTATCTTGCTAAATGGCCTGCCCAGCGCCACTTCTGTGAAAGAGCATATTCGAGAGCATCTAATAACTTTGTCTTTTTTCTTATGTGTTCGCTTCTTATCTTTTGGATTTTCCTTACTTTCATTATACTTCTTTCCATCGCTTTTTGGCAGTTTGCCAATTTTGTTTTTATTTTTGTGGTGTATGTCCATGTTTGGCAGCCATATGTGAGGGTTGGCAGGATGCTAGTGTCCATAACCGTCCTTTTTAGGTGAAGAGGAAAAGATCCTTTTAGTATTTCTTTTAAGCTCCAGAATTTTTTTTTCCAACTCATGTTTACCCGTCGTTCCAACTCTTCTTCATCGTTGCTGTCTCTAAATGTTATTAACTTTCCGAGATACACATAACTGCTCACATATTCCAACGTTTTACCAAACAGGGTGATTTTGTTAGTATTGCTGTTTGTCATGACCTTGGTTTTATCGTAGTTCATCTTGAGTCCGATCTTTCCACTTTCCATACCTAAAGAGTTTACCATTTTTTCTAGACTTTGGCTCGTTTCAGCAAAGAGGACGATGTCGTCGGCGAATCTCAAGTGTGTTAACCGCTTTCCATTTACATTGATTCCATATAGACTCCATTCCAGATTATCAAAAATTAGCTGTAGTACTGCTATAAAAAGTTTAGGTGACAGTGGATCCACTATCACCACCCTATAGAATACCGCAATCAAATGACCTCTGAGTCGTGTTTCTGCCGGTGAGTAGGGTTTCCGGAGCTCGTGGGGGGTTGGGGTTGGGCCGGCATGGCGGTGGCAACTGACAGGTAACTGACCAGTTACTTGCCCGTTGTCACAGCAACTTGGGCTTCTCTTTCGCTTTCCATCAGGCGTAGGGAAGCCATTATGTCGAGCCACTATAAAAAAAAACTGGAGCATATATTTTATTATTTCACCAACATATAAATCACTCTATATTATATCCAAAAGTGTGGAAGTATAGTTATTTATAGCATTTTTAAACAGATTCATTGGTTATTATAACACGCTTTGGTTCTTAATAAACACATTTTGGTATCACAAAGGGATATCTGAACATATTTCTAGTTAGGACGCCATGGCAGATCCCATACACTATGGTGTGGCTTTTGACAGCTTTTGACGTGCCGCTAATGTTTAGGGTTCCGTAGGAAAGTCTGTAGACCTTTTCTTGGTGTTTTTGTTTTTTTAAGGTTGGAATTTTAGATGCTATTTCCGTTTGTACTATTTACAGAATTGAATCGGGTTTGGTCTGAACGATTCCTACAAATGCATCTTTAAAAACTTTTATACAAGTAGTAATTTATTATTTTATACATTTTAATGTATGTTAGACAGTTTTATATAATGCTACGGAAAGACCACAAATAAGTAGAGTTTTAATTTTTTATTTTATTTTGTATTACCAAACCGTACCTATCATAAAATACTACCTAAATAATGCTACCAGAACACCCAGACTTCTTCTGATTTAGAAAAGTTCGTTTCCTAAATTGATCAGACTAGGAACCTGTAGATTCTCTTCCTCGTAAAAGAATCGTAGCGTATCTTCGCATTAATAATAGTCAAATTTGTCAGGAAAAAAATATGTATAAGAATTGCAAAGAATATATGAAGTGAGAAAAACATACATAAACTATACGGAACCCAACCTACTAATCGGTCAGCCATTTTTTGTTAACCCACCGTGTCAATGGCATCTCATTATTATTCCACAAAATAATGATTCGACCGATTTCGGCCGATTATCTTGGTTCCCGGGATCGGGATCACACAACACTATTAATGGAACACCTGGCGCGTAGTTTATTCTAATTAGTGATGTGACATGAGCTATTTGTTATCGATACATTATTTGGTAGGCCGAAAATTCTAGGATCAGGCTTTTAAAAGTGTGTTCATTACGAGTACAGTTGTGAACAAATATTACGTTTTTTGTTTATTACCTCAATATTTTGTTGATTAATGTTCCCAATTTTGTTTTTATATTGTAGCTCGACATAATGGTTTCCCTACGCCTGATGGAAAGCGAAAGCGAAGCCCAAGACAACCGGTAACAACTGGTCAGCTACCTGTCAGTTGCCACCGCCTTGCCAGCCCAACCCTAATGCCCCACGAGCTCCGGAAACCCTGCGAACGGCAGAAACACAATCCGAAGGTCATTTGGCTGCGGTATTCTATAGGGTGGAGGTCCATCCCAGGACGGGCGGCTCAATTCGAGCGAAGGCTTGCAATGCCATACCTAATTCACTATCGTCTAGATAATTTGATGATTAATTAATATGAAATTCATACCCACCTCAACTTTTCCATGAACAAAATAGGCATAACATGTCTCTTTATCTCAAAATCTCGAATGATCTTATTATTCATAATGCAGTTTCAAAAATTATATCATTTTATCGCTTATCTCATTATCTTGATAACTATCTTGAATCACATTTATAATTATATAAAATTATGCCACTCATATTGATGAGAAAATGAATAAACATGGCGACTGGGCTTATTATCCCATAACCAGATAATAAAATGGTTGTAAAACGACTTTGAAGGAACCCTTGCCTTATCTTGTAGATAGCAATCTTATTGCTACGTAACACTAGTCGGGTCCGTCGTAAACTTGACTTGCCCAGTGACTCGTTTGGTAGTGACCCTGCTTTCTAAACCAAGGGTTGTGGGTTCGATACCGCTTGGGACAAATGGTTTAATGATTAAATTTTGTGTTTATTTCGTGATTGACTGTTAATATTATTATCTAAGTAATATTTGACTGGTTCGATGGCTCACTTGGTAGTGACCACTGCCTTCTGAACCAAGGGTCATGGGTTCGATCCCCACACAGTAGATGGCGCTGTGTGGCTCAATGTGGCATGTATTGGTTATTTGTGGTACTTGTGTTGTTCTGATGACAAATCCTTAAGTTATTTAATTTGTTATCACTAGGCTATCGCAGTCCACTGCTGGACTTAGGCCTCTCAAATTGGGCTTCATGTAAACAAATCTTGCCAGCCAACTTGCGCTTGGGGGATGTAAGGGGGCGACCTATCACCTTTTCGCTTCAAGCTATCCTCACCTGACCGTGGTGCATCCTGCCGAACAACAAACGAGGCTCTGGCAAACCGACTGGTGGCGGTAAAACCATCACGATAGAAGGCGTAGCTAAATACTACAGGCCGATGACGGGCAGCAGCGTCACCGGAGCAAGAAGCTACGCCCTGCGATCGCCAACCCGCCTGCCCAGCGTGGCGATTATGGGTATATCCTCCAGAAGTTTGCCCTAGGTGGCGAACAACTGGAGAGGCCTATGTAGAGGAGTGGACTGCAATAGGCTGCTGATGATCTTACGCTTATCGTTTCTGCACCTTGCGTAATACATATTGAATTTATCAAAATCATTGATCGACTTTCTATATTTCACATTACTCATCCACCACTAGCCTGCAAACTTCTGCGGCTGGATATAGATCCCCTCCAATGGTAGTTAATGTCATTTGGGAGGGATTTCACTTAGTCCACAGTACCTACACATCACTAGCTATAGCGCCAGCGCTTCTAGCTATTTCCTATAAGCCCTATTTAAACTATTGCTTACATAACTTAGGTACCATGTACGTACCTGCATGGTCTTTTCAAAAGTATTCGTACCATTGAAACTAAATATCGATATACACAAATTTAATCGTCACAGCCCTATCTACACCGATCGTAAAACCAAACTTCAAGGTATTCCTTCGACATCCATCGCACAATTGAATTTATCGATATCGATATCTTACATTTGTCACGTCAATAGCATATACACTAATTTAATTGTCACAACCCTATCTACACCGATCGTAAAACCACACTTCAAAGGCATTCCTTGGACATCCGTCGCACAATTGAATTTATCGATATCGATACCATTCATTTGTCACGTCACGTCACTAGCTAGTTCGGTCGTAAAACTGTGCTACAAAGGCATTCCTTGGTCGATGCTTAATTCGTGTAGAGACGCACATATGAACAGGGTTAGTGCTTACCGGACAAGGAATTAACATTTGGTGGAAGATAGTTTTACATGAAAGTGTTGCCTCTGTTCATTCATTAAAACCTTTTTATCTTAAAAGCTTTTGATTATCGTGCAATGGCGTAAAAGGCTTTCTCTGAAGTTGTGGTCACGTTAATAAAATAACGTGAACTCTTCTCGTTCTGCGATCGCCAACCCTCCTGCCCAGCATGGCGATTATGGGTAAAGCCTCCAGGTGTTTGCCCAAAGTAGTGAAAAACTGGAGAGGCTTATGTCCAGCAGTGGACTGCGATAGGCTGATGATGATGATTATAATATTATGTGAACCGCTCCGAAGTATTAAAACTTTGACGTGCGCGCTAACTGAACTTCCATTTTAGAAATCATACACAATAGCGCAATATTAAGGCAAGCTGGAGATGTAAGGGAGCGGTTTTTCATCAATTCGCTGCAAGCCAACCTCACTTGCTGGTGGTGCATTCTGCCGAATAACAAACGAGGCGCTGGCAACCTACCGTTTGAGCTATAACCTATCACAATTGAAGGCGTAGATAAATACCTCAGACCGATGACTGGTAGCAGCGTCACCGGAGCGAGAAGCTACGCCCTGCGATCGCTAACCTGCCTGCCCAGCGTGGCGATTATGATTTCTCGCGTAGCCATAGCTGATGCTCGGACCTCGGCGTGGAAAAGCTCTGTTGTTACCTCTTTGTCTGTAGTAGTTTCCTCGCCAGACCCTGGAATTGTTTTTTGTAGAACAATTAGAACTCATATTCAACACTTCTCCTGTCAAAGTTGATGATGACACTTCTTCATCAATTGCCGCTTGTACCGCGTCCTTTAAATATTCGAAATTCCTAGCCGCGATAATAGTGCTGAGTCTACGATTTCTCAACCCATCTGAAAATCTTTTAATTGCCATTTTTTTCGTTCAAGGGTTTAAGCACATTATAATTTTTTGAATCGTTACTCGCTTGAGAAATTGTAAGCTCAGTCATTAATTCCGCAAGTTCATCACCAAAGTCTTTAATAGTTAAATTGTTTTGTTTTAAATTTTGTAATTTAATTTGAAGGGCAGTCGAACCCTTTTGAGACAATAGATGTCTGCGCATGTCCTTTAATAAGTCTGATACCGAAGCATATGTCGTATTTAATTTCAATTTTGCTGACTGAGACAACCGACTCTTCATAACAAAATTAATCAGATTCGCTTTACATTCTTTATTTTCTAGTACACTGTCATAATATTCAATATTGTCTATAATTTGTTTAATATTCACTTCATCATTTGTCATAGTTGGTATAAGGCTTAAGGCCACCTTTAAATCAAAAGTACTCATTGTGGAATTTTCTGACTTTTCACTTTTTCCTAACGTTTCTATAGTACACAATTGCTTAATTTGCTCAAAAATAGATTCTACATATATCACTAAAAGTCCTTTTATATATTTTAATATCTTCCTCTTTCACCTTTTTACTCAATACCTCTTTATTTAAGTACTGGAAAGTGTTCAAATACTCATTATAAAAAACAGAAGCTTCATTATATTTTTTCGTACATATGTCTTTACTCCTTCGTTTAGCTCCTAATTTAACCAAATAAGTTCTTATACTTTTTAAATCATCGAATATAGTGGCTAATATTTCTGCCATAACATTATGTAGCTAAATACATCACTTAATTTATTGGAGTAAATATTCTGAGTTATAAACACTCTTTAACTATGTTAAAATATTTCAGTAAATATTACTTATTATCTCTATAATATGCATATATGTATTTATTTCAGTATGCTATTTTTATATGCATCATAACAAAACATTATTCATTATTATACTATAGATTATACAATAAAATACACTTCTAAACAAAATAATGACGAAATAAAATGTTCATAGAAAATAAAGTTCGTAGAAATACAGGATACTCACTTTTTTTCACTATTTTATTTCCACTTACGCTTTTATAGCACTTTTCGCATTCACACCACATCAACCTTTTCGGTGGGAACGTTGTAGCCTATCCCAATTGGAGCTCTCCGGGAAAAGGATCTGCGCAGGGCACTCCTCATTACCTCCTGCCGCATCCACGACTTGTGGCACCTTCTATATGCTTTATACATATACACCATAAAAACCAACATTATGCATAGCAACATAACTGCCAATAGAATGTTCGCCGTGCTTAAGTGAAAATGCACTTGATCCAGCTTTGCGTTATTTCCATTTCCTCCTGCTGCATTCTGAGCAATTACGATTTCCTCTTGTTTTGATTGTTGTCCACCCATTTTTTGCAATTATTTGGATAACTTTCCGGCACAAATACGAGCGTAACTGCACTTAGAAACAGCACAATGCAAAGTGTCGTATAATGTTTTATTAATCGTACTGCACAAATGTCCACGAAACTCATCTTGACGCGATATTGTTTTTAATACTTGCGCCTTAAACGGCAACTAGGTCGGCGCCGGCGCGCTGCAACGCGACACCCCATGGCACGGGTCGCCATCTGAGGTTGGGTAGTGGAGCCGAGTGAAACGAGTAAAGTCTTGATTAGAACTACTTGTTTATTAGCAATAATAGCGATTATATATGAATATAGTACAAAGTACAATAGGTATAATATGTTAACCCTTACACTCCAGATGTTTGCGCTAAGTGGCGAACAACTGGAGAGGCTTAGAGCCGTTACGCACTGTCGACTAGTAGCTGGCGACTCAGTCTCAGAGCGACCAAAACAGAGAAAGGCGACTGACGACTAAGTGCGCAAGTCCCTATTTAAACCATAGTAAGTCACAGTCGCCAGGCCCTTATGTCTAGAAGTGGACTGCAATAGGAATAACCCAGTAGCCGTTTAAATAACACGTCTACCAAATAAATAACAACATTAAATCCAACTCTACATCTATGGTATGTCGGCAAAAAATGCCTCCTTGGTGGCCTAAAGAAAAAATAATATAAAAGATTTTTTCCTCGCGATTCACAAAGCATTACTTATTCGCAAGCGTTGAAAATCGGCTCAAAGTCAGCCATTGTAACTTTTAAAAGGGCGCGCCTTCGTCGAACAACCTGTATATTGAAATTGGCGTGTAAATTTACTTATTGTCGTCAAAATGTTTGAAAATATGTTGTGTTTCGCGTGAAAACGTATTTTTGCTTAACGTAAATAATTTTGAGAGTAGTTTATTGAGCTTTTTAACCGGAAAATGTTCAAAATAATACAGAATCTCCTGTTAAAATTTATTTATTTATTTAGAAATACAAATATTTTATTTAACTGGCTCATTGACTGGCTCAGTTGTTCATTCGATCGATCCCCACCCGGGACAAACATTCGTCTGATGAACATTTGTATTTGTTCCGTGTCTGGGTGTTTATAATTTTTGTATAAGTATATTGCCATAATCGCCACGCTGGGCAGGCGGATCGGCGATCTCAGGGCGTAGCTTCTTGCTCCAGTGATGCTGCTGCCCGTCATCGGTCTGTGGTATTTAGCTACACCTTGTATTGTGGTGGTTATACCGCCACCAGTCGGTTGCCAGCGCCTCGTTTGCTATTCGGCAGGATGCACCGCGGGCAGGTGAGGTTGGCTTGGAACGAAAAGATGATAAGCCGTTCCCTTACACGAACTGATCCCAAAACTCGAAAAACACTTTATAAGAGGGATTTTCTTTTCTTTATCCATCACCACACGGATATAACCTCAATTTAAGCTAACGGGTTCATTAAAGATTCTTGGAAAATTTTAATATGGTCAAAATGTGATCTAAATAGATACCATAGCCGGAACCATACACTGTATAAGGTCAATAATTTGAACTTTAGAGTATTCCTGTGTTCGGAATCTGGTCCAATGTTTATGGGACCCTGTTCTTAGACCCTATAAATGCGTTAGAAATTTCGAAATGGAATGCCAAGTTATACCAATATGAAAGAGGTTTGATATAATTATAATAAATAACGCCTTTGAATGGAACGATGGCTTGGAGATAAAAGGAAATAGATTTGATTCCCGGTTGAGGCAATTATAGTCTATGGTCTTATTTAGTCATTCAATTTATGAGGTCGTAAGTTTTCTGTTAGGGACCCATCTAGAATTCTAGATATTTTTTTATATGCTAGCTCGACATAATGGCTTCCCACGACTGATGAAAAGCGAAAGAGAAGCCTAAGATCTGGGACAACGGGCAATCAACTGGTCAGTTACCTGTCAGGTGCCACCGCCAAGCTGGCCTAACCCTCCACGAGCTCCGGAAACCCTACTCACCGGCAGAAACACGAGCCGGAGGTCATTTGACTGCGGTATTCTATAGGGTGGAGTTTCTGCTGTTTAAAAAATAAACAGTATATTTATTTAGATAATATTCTTTATTGCACCAAAAACTTACTTACAAGTAGACAAGGTTTACGATTGTTGTAACATTTAAGCGGTCTCTTTCAGACAACTGTTGAGTAGCGAGATAAAAGGGTGAGTTGGTGGTTGTTGGTTGGGTAATCCAGGTTATAAAGAAATCGTAGGATAGTTCCTACGATTTCTTTATAACCTGGATTCTTTATATCCTGGTATCGTTCTTGCACCGCCTTGCACGGGTCCCCTTCGTTGGATGGAAGTGGGGCTATCCCTTCGGGCCTCGCTCCTGTCGATCCCCCCTAGGGGGTGAGCCTGCTTGGGTCTGCCCTTCTTAGGGCAGACAGCGCTGGCGATGCCGTGGTAGTTCTGGATATCCAGGTCCCACGGCACCGTCTCCCAAAGGCGCACGACGAAGGGTCCGGTGTTTTTAGTGGGTATTTCCCGCCTCACTTCCATCATTCCGAGGCGGTGGTGAGTCCCACATAGCCCGCTGCCCCCCGAGCAGCGTGGTATGCGTAAATGCATTTTCATCGGAACACAAAAAAAAAAAAAGGTTATAAAGAAATCGTAGGAACTATCCTACGATTTCTTTATAACCTGGATTCTTTATATCCTGGTATCGTTCTTTATTATTCATCATCATCATCCCGTGTCAGTCCACTGCTGGATTGGATTTTGGGCTTCTAGCATCCAGCACTTGCCAGCCGTCCTGCGCAAATCATCACTCCACCTGGCCTGAGATCCTACATTACGTTATCCATTACGCGGTCTCCATTATTACCAGTCACCAACTAAAAACCTGTCTATATTTAATTAAAACAGTATTATTTCCTTCCAAAAGGATCCATTTATTCATTGTCCAATTTCCATCAATGAGCAAGTTCGAATCATGGTCGGCAGATCAACCGGCATTACGAAAACCTTAATACCTTAACACAGAGTTTATTTTACTATAGCAATGTGAAGATTGAAGTGCCATAAATATAAAAACGAAAGGTTTTAATTGTGGTCCGCGCTCATTTGAATAGATTGAATATCAATAAGGATAACAACTTATGTTTGATCTGAGGTTAGATTAAAAGGATTTATATTACCTGAGCGAAAGTGTAGATTATATTCTGTACAGATGGTATAGGGTTATTCCAAAAGCGCCCTGCGGTGTGGACCTTAAGATACTACCGAAGCATCTCTGGGATGTAAGGGAGCGGCCTATCATCTTTTCGCTCAACCTCACCTGCCCGTAGTGCATCCTGCCGTATAACTAGGCACTGGCCGGCTCGTGGCGGTATAACCATCACAGCTGAAGGCGTAGCTAAATACCACGGACCGATGACGGGCAGCAGCGTCACCGGAGCGAGAAGCTACGCTCTGCGATCGCCAACCCGCCTTTCCAGCGTGGCGATTATGGTTTTTTTTTTATAGTAGCTCGACATAATGGCTTCCCTACGCCTGATGGAAAGCCAAGATAAGCCCAAGTCGCTGTGACAACTGGCAAGTTACTGGTTAGTTACCCGTCAGTTGCCACTGCCATGCCGGCCCAACCCTAACCCCCCACGAGCTCCGGAGACCCTAGTCACCAGCAGAAACACAACCCGGGGGTCATTTGGCTGCGGTATTCTTTAGGGTGGAGGTCCTTCCCCGGATGGCAGCTCAATACGAGCGAAGATTCGGTATATACCTCTCTTAAATGGGTATGTCCTCCAGATGTTTGCCCTAAGTCGAACAACTGGAGAGGCCTATGTGTTCAGCAGTGGACTGCAATAGGCTGATGATGATGATGATGATTGTTTAATATTATACCTATGTATTTATAGATCAAATCTTGTTTAGCAGTAAATATTTCTCAAAATCTCAAATACTCCAGAAACACAAAGGGTCGGAGGCTATTATTACAGCGCAGTACAAAAGTGACCCTTCTGTATTCATTTCACTCGCGTAGATAAAAGTAAAAAAGGTTTGATTCATGTGTTTCTCAACAATAGATTTTTCCGTAGCTGTGTGTTTTATTCTAAGACAGTTTCAATACAATATAATTCGTATGTGTTATTTATAACAGGATGTTGAGAAAGAATTCGAAATTGAGTCACTGGTCTTGTTTTGTT
>CM062103.1:3430847-3544172 GCA_031163375.1 Conogethes punctiferalis | reverse complement strand
TTTATGTATTACTACCGATTTGAATTACCGATAAAAATAAGTTTGGTACTTTGAATATCTTTATTATCTGGGCTTCTATCTATAGTAAGAATAAGTTAATTGGAAATAGTACGTATACGGTAAGTTGGTTTTAATTACTTAAATGTCCTGTGTTTGAGACACTCATCATCATCATCATCAGTCTACAAAGGTCCACTGCTGGACATAGGCCTCGCCAGTTGATTGTCACACATCTGGCAAAAATCTGGAGGGTTTTAACACATAATCGCCAAGCTGGGCAGGCGGGTTGGCACTCGTTTGTATTACCAATCTTAACTTAATATTATAAAGCTGAAGAGTTTGTTTGTTTGAACGCGCTTATCTCAGGAACTACTGGTCCGAATTGAAAAATTCTTTTTGTGTTGAATATACCATTTATCGAGAAGGCTTTAGGCTATATAACATCACGCTGCAACTAATAGGAGCGAAGAAATAATGGAAAATGTAAAAAAAAAAACGGGGAAAAAAATAACTATTCCACGCGGACGAAGTCGCGAGCACAGTAGTAATTAAAATAAGTGTGTTTTTCTTTTCAACTAAAAATTGAGGCCGCAGCTTTATCCATAGCATATCTTATGCGCCGATGGGGTAAAGCCATAAATTATGGTAAATCAATGGGCTTCGAGCCGAAAAGACCCGCGGTGGCAATCTCGGTGCGAATGTAAATCGATACTCATCTTATCGATATTTGATAAGTGCCGGTATATCGGTAAACCGGCGATGAAGGATTTAAAAAGCCTTTTATTTTATGATCTTATTTTTACCGATTGCCGAAAAAGTAAGTAGAGGTTGTATTTTTTATAGCACAGTTAAGTGGGTGAAAAAAAAGCGAAAATGACAATTACCAGTTGCATGGTATAATGTAGTTATTTATTTATTAAAAAAAATACCTTAATATTGTTATTTATATCTCAGAAGAAAACCCGAATAATTTTATTCCTCTCTCGTAAAAGCAAGATATCCAGTATCCACAATACATTTAACAATAGAACTGGGCTTTTAAAAGGACATTCCTGCTCACGACTCAGGTAAATTTAGACACACGCCTCATTCCTTTAAGTTGAGTCACAGTGTCGCAAATATCAAAATACAACTACTTATACAAAACTATTTGGCTCGCCTATGCAGCGTCATTACAATAATAATTCAATTTGTCATATCTTAAAATACTGGCATTTATTCATGGTTAACCTTAATCCTAGGTCGGACTAAAAGTACATACTAAAAATAGAAAATAATGCAGTAGTTAGTTGATGCGAAAGGATGTGAGGGAGCGACCCATCATCTTTTCGCTCCAAGCCACCCTCATCTGTCCGACAGACGAGGCTTTAGCAGACAACTGGCGGCGGTATAAGGTATAACCGATAGAAAGCGGGATGTAAGGGAGCGGCCTATCATCTTTTCGCTCCAAGCCAACCTCACCTGCCCGTGGTGCATCCTGCCGAATAACAAACTAGGCGCTGGCAACCGACTGGTGGCGGTATAACCACCACAAATTAAGGCGTAGCTAAATACCACAGGCCGATCCGATGACGGGCAGCAGCGTCACCGGAGCGAGAAGCTACGCCCTGCGATCGCCAACCCGCCTAGCGCCTGCCCGGCGTGGCGATTATGGGTATATCCTCCAGATATCCTTGCCCTAGGTTGCGAACAACTGGAGAGGCCTATGTCCAGCAGTGGACTGCGATATGCTGATGATGATGATGAGTAGTTAGGTGCATAGTTAGAACTGGTTGTTTTCCGCAACTCGATATCTGCGCTCCTATTCATCGTTAGGTGGGCAGTCAACCCAGCTCATCCAGAAAACAGGTCGGTCAGCCTGCAATATGTTTTCTTCTTCCATTCATCGCTATCGTCCGTCATGGTCCCATTCGCTCCTATCTCATCATCATCATTCTTCAGTAACTTTCTATGCTGACCGTATTTGGCTAGTCTCTTTGAAATTTGACCGCTTCTACCGAAATTCTGTCAGGATATAGTAGAAATATTGTCACACATCGGACTGTTTGTTTAATATTGAATCAATGGACGTTTACAACGAACTGTGACCTACATGCTTGATCAAAATAAGCTTTATTGCAATGCAGCAGTCGTTATTTTTTTATTGAAATGTTTAATCAGATTTCCGTATTTGCTGTGGGAAATACTCGTAGAACCATGCGATAACTTTTACTGAAATAATAGCAGGTTTTCATGTTACGAATATTACAAATATTCAAGCTTCTTACTGGAATTGGATGTTTTTTTTTATAGCAGCTCGATATAGTTGCTTTCCGACGCCTGATGGAAAGCGAAAGACAAGCCCAAGTAGCTGTGAAAACGGGCAAGTTACTAGTCAGTTACCTGTCAGTTGCCACCGCCATGCCGGCCCAACCCTAACCCCTTCGAGCTCCGGAAACTATACTCACCGGCAGAAATATGACCAGGAGGTCATTTGCCTGCGGTATTCCATAAGGTGGAGGTCCTTCCCGGGACGGTCAGCTCAATTCGAGCGAAGATTCGCTATGCCCTACCTCTCTTTAAAACACAAACAAAATAGTTCGTACAAAATAGTTGTAAATAAAATCAATAGACTTTTCTTTTTCTTTTAAATAAATATCAGACAACATCACATACATTGCTCTGATCCCAAAGTAAGTAGCTTAAGCACTTGTGTTATGGGTATCAGTACAATGAAAGTACCACAAATAAATACAAATATAAACACCCAAACACGGAACAAGCACAAGTGTTCATCACACGAATGTTTGTTTCGGACGGGAATCAAACCCACGACCCTTGGTTCAGAAGGCAGGGGTCACTACCAATTGAGCCACCGAGCCAGTCAACTTATTAGACGGTTAGTTATTTTATTTCAGTCAGGACAGTATCAATATACTTATTATCATAGCTTTCAGTTAATAAATCCTGCGACCCATAATTACTCGAAGGCTTAAGCATCCCAAAGTAATTAAACATCAATCCATTTACAATATGTACATTACTTCTATAAAACGTCATTCGTCTACAGACCCTTTTACTTTATGAGTAATAGTTTGAGTAACTTGAATCCTTTGGTTCAATTACCTAGTTTAATTTAAGTGGCACTTGCAAACTCCTACGTTCGCATTAAGCTATCAAATTTTGAATGTTACGACGATGTAACGTTGACGGTTTTGACGTAATTACCGACTTATGGATGAAGAGTAACTCTTTGTTATTGGTTGGATTCACGGAACATTGCAAAGAAGTGACTGCCTTTTTTTTTTGTTGCACCGCGGGGAAAACGCTGTTTACGCATACCTGCTCGGGACGCAGCAGGTTATGTGCGACTCGCTCCGCCAACGAAGAGACCTCTGGGTTGTGTTTCCGCCGGTGAGTAGGATTTCCGGAGCTCGTGGGGGGTTAGGGTTGGGCCGCATGGCGGTGGCAACTGACAGGTAACTGACCAGTTACTTGCCCGTTGTCACAGCGACTTGGGCTTCTCTTTCGCTTTCCATCAGGCGTAGGAAAGCCATTATGCCGAGTCACTATAACAAAAAACCGCGGGCGAAGCCGCGGGCACAGCTAGTACAATTTAAAAATCCTGCGGCCGAATTCGACTGATCAAGGAGGTATGACGGGTTAATACCGTCCCATTATCGATATAAAAATATACCTACTTATAAACAGAACCTTCTTTCACTCAAGAACTTATCGACACCTCATTAGCTCAAATGCGTTGAATCGTGGCCTTAGGCATGCATTATCGAACCCTCCCCTTTCCATCACAGTCGGGTAAAAAAGGGAGCCTTCAAATACTGTTATTAACTTGACAACTGGCGCACAGTGCAACGAAGTGCAGTAAGATGCTCATTTTTTTCTTGAAAAAAGGCGATTATCCATCTCTCATCATCATCATCATCTTTTCGCTTTAGGGAGCGGCGGGATGTGTCGAACTCCCCTGCTTCAAGATGGCGGTGAGACAGGGAATCATCATCCTCTTAGCCTTGTCCCGGTTTGGGGCTCTAGGCCCAGGGTCCGCTTTGACCATGATCCTAGATTTAGCGAGTCTGATTATTACATTGAAGCGACTGCCATCTGACCTTCGTAACCCTCAGAAAGGGGAACTAAACAAATTTTTGGATCATGGTTACACATTCAGAATTAAACTGGATGTGCAGGTTTCCTCACGATGTTTTCCTTCACCGCTAAGCTAGTGGTATAATTCCGCACATAGACTTTTGCAAATCCAGGGGTGCGTGCCCCGCGCGGATTCGAACCGACGACCTCACGTGTGTGAAGCGACGATCTTACCACTAGGCTACCACGGCTCCGGCGGTGAGACAGGGAATATTCACTAAAAAGCCTGGTCCGTCCGCCAAGCGCCTTATATTTAGGTAGTGATATTTAGGGGTCGACTTCGTAGCTCTAGCGCCATACTGCGAGCGCCTCTCTCAACGGCCAACTAGATTCAACAAGCACCATACTGGCAATGACTGCACTGTGCCTCAACCCTCAGTCGACATTGTGATCAGACTAACAACAGATCGCTATGGACACCGCTATTAAAATAATAAATTCAGTACTGGTGTGTAATTTCGGGACGATATTTTATTGGTCTGATCGCCGTTTAAGCTACCAAGCGCCTTTGGGGTCGAAAGAGTCATTTTCATGATTGCAGTTCAGTTTTGCAGGTTTAAAATGACTTTGTTTCTTCTTAGTACTCCGTTGCTGTAATATATAAGTGCATGTAAGTGTATTGACTGGTGGCTCAATTGGTAGTGTCCCCTGCCTTCTGAGCCAAGAGTCATGGGTTCGATTCCCACCCGGGACAAACATTCGTGTGATGAACATTTGTGTTTGTTCCGTGTCTGGGTGGTTATATTTGTATTTAAGTATATATTTAGTGGTACCTTCGTTGTTCTGATACCCATAACACAAATGCTTAAGCTACTTTAGGATCGGAGCAATGTATGTGATGTTATCTGATATTTTATTTATGTAACTATAAATAAGTGTACTTTTTATACTTAGACATCGTATATAATATTAACAACTAGCTGTGCCAGCGGCGTCGCTCGCGTGGATATCGGGTTTCAAAAATAACGGACTTCCATATAATACCCATCTATACCTTGTGCCTAAGTTTTAAGTTAGACCTCTAGCAATACATTGGTGAAAACCGCATTCAATTCTATGCAGTAGTTTTCGCGTAATGCGCGTTCAAACATACAGGTTTAAATTTCTCGCGTTTTACCAACACTTCCCGTCACTGCTCCGCTCCTATTGACTGTAGCGTGATGAAAAGTATCCTATAACCTGCCCAGGAGTATGAAGAATAATTGTACCAAGTTTCGTCAAAATCTGTTCAGTAGTTTTTTTTTCTATAACGAACATACAGACAGCCAGACAGACAGACAGACAGACAGACAAAAATTTTACTGATTGCATTTTTGGTATCAGTATCGATCACTTATCACCCCCTGATAGTTATTTTGAAAAAATATTTTATGTACAGAATTGACCTCTCTACAGATTTATTATAAGTATAGATAGTAATAGTAGTCTTCTGACAGAATTTCATCGATATCTATCGCCAATCCGCCTGCCCAGCCCAAAAATCCTCCAGGTGTTTGCCCAAAATGGCGAGCATCTGGAGAGGCCTATGTCCAGCAGTGGACTGCGATAGGCTGATGATGATGATGTTTCTCCCACTTACGCAGGAGTGTAAGCTACAACAAACTAAACAACGAAGAGAGAGAGGTAGGGCATAGCGAATCTTCGCTCGAATTGAGCTGCCCGTCCGGGGAAGGACCTCCGCCTTATAGAATACCGCAGCCAAATTACCTCCGGGTCGTGTTTCTGCCGGTGAGTAGGGTTTCCGGAGTTGAGGGATCAGGGATAGGCCGGCATGGCAGTGGCAACTGACGAAACTGACCAGTTATTTGCCAATTGTCACAGCGATTTGGGCTTCTCTTTCGCTTTCCGTCAAGCGTAGGGAAGCCATTATGTCGAGCTACTATAAAAAAAAACAATCCCTCTAACATAATTTTCCTTTGTTTCAGCGGCCATAGAATCCCTCCACGCGCCAACGGGCGGCGGCGTGGAGCTACCCTGTGACGTCACGCCTGCCCTCCCCGATGACCAAGTGGGTCTGGTCATCTGGTACAAGCAAGGCCACGAGACACCTATATACTCGTAAGTATAAATCCTAATATATAATAGTTTAGTTCAGTGGTTGTCAATAGGGATGTTTCCAGGGTCAAAATATTTACATTATATTTAGTCCGTATTTTAGATTAAAAATAGTATTTTTCCTTTTTTCATTTAACCAAAAAATAACAAAAATAAGGCATCAAAATGTAGGAATGGTCTTTGACGTCACTCCGTAGCAAAAAACTCCCACTCTTTGACGTCACGCGTAATTTTAACGGGCTGTATCTTTGTCATTTTTGGTCTAATTTACAAATGAAAAAATACGTGTCTTTTATTTTCGAACAATCTAAAAGTCGGACTAATAAGATACTTTTTTACAGAAAATGCCTCTAAAACAATGGACAGTCACAGTACAAACATTTTTTGTACTTTGTATTTTGTATTGGTCTGGGTGTTTGCTGTGTAAACTATGTGTAGTATGTATTTATTTTTTAAAAATCAGTATCTAAGTTCATCAGTTGTCTAGTACCCATAGAACAAGCTTCGGCTTAGTTTGGGAATAGATGGCGCTGTGTAGCCCATTGTGCTATGGTATTTGCATTATTTTTAGCTTAACACTGTTGAATACAATTGTAACTCTTTTCACAAATTAGTGATATACACCATATACTTCTATATTTATATACTTATAGATAAACTCAAACAACTTTTACAAGTTTCCGCGCAACTGAAAGAAGTTAAAAATTTTGTTGACTTCATCTCTGTACAGTACTGAGACGAAGTTCCTCCAGGCATTCCAAGATATGGAATCGAAAGATATATTTTCCAGCTAATGGTCTATAGAATTGTTGTCTAGATTCGGTAGCTCTTAAGCTCTACTGCATAAGGGTTACAATTGCACTTTATGTATCGTTCAATACTGAAAGGTGAACTTATTTGGAACTTAATC
The DNA here is from genome assembly GCA_031163375.1 of Conogethes punctiferalis. Classification (NCBI taxonomy): domain Eukaryota; kingdom Metazoa; phylum Arthropoda; class Insecta; order Lepidoptera; family Crambidae; genus Conogethes; species Conogethes punctiferalis. The sequence continues at coordinate 3,537,067 of CM062103.1, read as the reverse complement.
CATTGAACTGTTTGGCTACACTTCGACGGATAAATAATATAATACCGCCACCTCTAATGCTATTCAATTTGCTATGAAGATTTTTAAGGTTCCGTAGTTAAATGGCGAAAACGGAACTTTTATGGATTCGCCATGTCTGTCTGTCCGTCCTTTCGTCACATCCACTTTTTCTGAAAGTAAAAGAACAATCTTGTTTAAAGTTGGTAAGCAGTGATCTGTGAACCGCATTTATACTCGTACACAAAAATAGAAAAAAGCCAGTACATTTTGGGGGTTATATAGGTACCTATTTAGAACTGAAACACAATTTCATTTTTCATCAAACCCATACACAGGTGAGTACATGAATAGGTCTTCAAAAATGATATTGCGGTTTTATTTTATAATTTCTTTCTAAACTGAACAGTTTGCTTGAGAGCCACTTCCAAAGGGTCGATAGTACTCGTACTAGATCAAGAGACGATTTGAGAACCCCGTAGAATCATCGAGAGCGTTTCGTAGTCCACTGCTGGACACAAGGCCTGTAGAATACCACAGCGAAATGACCTCCGGGTCATATTTCTGCCGGTGAATAGGGTTTCTACAGTTCGTGGGGTGAACGCTACATCGGCAGCCGGGGGTTAGAGTTGGGTTGACATGACGGTGGCAACTGACAGGTGACTGACCGGTTTCTTGCCCAGTGTTGCAGCGACTTCTCCTCCGTTTTCCATCAGGCATAGGAGCGATTATGTCATGATACTATAAAAAAAACATTACATAAAGACAACACTTTTTGTTGTCGCAGCGGCTTGGGCTCGTATCATCCGTTTTCCATCAGGCATAGGAGCCATTATGTCATGCTACTATATAAAAAAAATTAGATTAAGGCAACAGTGTAATACGACTCCTTACCAAACGAAGCCGCGGCAAAAGCTTGTACAAATAAAAAATAATCAACGCATTACTTTCTCACACTATGACAAGCCATGCTCCAATCAGTGAACAGAATCTGATCCCACTTTACCACATGAGTTGAAATCTCCCTAATGCATCGGGATGAAAAGAAGCGGCCTTTTTGTGTCCAATCTGGGTCAATCCAGGATTTGGTGCAGGGATTAGATGCATTAATGCAGGAATGTTTGTATTACGGGTTGACGTAACGCCCGGAAGGTACGTAGAGATCGGTTTGGGAGTTATCTTTATGAAGAGACTTTGATTTTTTATTAGTATATCCTCAGTAGTAGGTTCTATGTGGAGAATTAATGTGAAAACACTCGTAGTTATTACTGTCCTCCAAAAGTAAGAAAACTCAAAACGGGTTTAACATATAAATATCAGACAACATCACATACATTGCTCCGATCCCAAAGTAAGTAGCTTAAGCACTTGTGTGATGGGTATCAAAACAACGAAGGTACCACAAATAAATACTTAAATACAATTATAAACACCCAGACACGGAACAAACACAAGTGTTCATCACACGAATGTTTGTCCCGGGTGGGAATCGACCTCACGACCCTTGGTTCAGAAGGCAGGGTTCTCTACCAATTGAGCCACCGAGCCAGTCACATATAAAAGAGAAGTAGAAATAGCGTGGTAGGTGATAATTGTCTTGGGTTATTTCTTTATTTATTTATTAATCTGTCACACAAGTAAAGTCGCTACTCCACCATGCCCTCCCGGATTACAACCACCTATTAGGTTTTAAACTACAGTTAAAAATACGGATTCGCCGTATCGGAACAAAAACACAACTTTATACGGAACCCATAAAACGAGTAACATCCTAATAGAATCCCCAACTTGGCCAATAATAATAAAAAGTTTGTGCGTTAAGCCCAAAGGTATGTGCCTACCTATTTTGCATCATGGTTTCCGTACTAATGTGGCAATTATCATTATTTTCACGCTACGGTGATAAAAAGTCGATTGAAACTCGTGTGCGCCATTTTGTTACTTTGGTTGTTAAGGTTTGTCATCATCATCATCATCAGCCGATTGCAGTCCACAGCTGGACATAGGCCTCTCCGGTTGTTCGTCAATTTGGGCAAACATATCGGCTTTGTCCATAATCGCCTCGCTGGGCAGGCGGGTTGGCGATCACAGGATATAGCTTCTCGCTCCGGTGTCGCTGCTGCCCGTCATCGGCACTTACGTCTTCAATCGTGGTTATATCACCAGCAGTCAGCGGTGTCCAGGCCCTTGTTTGAATTTTTTTTATAGTAGCTCGACATAATGGCTTCCCTTCGCCTGATGGAAAGCGAAAGAGAAGCCCAAGACGCTGTGACAACTGGCAAGTAACTGGTCAGTCACCTGTCAGTTGCCACCGCCATGCCGGCCCATCCCCAACCCCCCACGAGCTCCGGATACCCTACTCACCAGCAGGAACACGACCCGGAGGTCATTTGGCTGCGGTATTCTATAGGGTGGAGGTCCTTCCCCGGACGGGCAGCTTAATTCGAGCGAAGATTCGCTTTGCCCTACCTCTCTCGTTGGGAAGAATGCACCACGGGCAGGTGAGGGTGGCTTGATAGGTGGCCCCCTTACATTCCAGTAGCCAGTGTTATTAACATACAATTTTTTTCTATAAACACTAGAGAATCATCACAACAAAGTTCGCAAATACATTGCCTGTCATCAAGACCCCACGTGTTGAATCCGATCACCCATCCAAAATCCGACAACGACGTGGGTTGCTTAACTTCAAACTCGTAGAATCAAGATGTCAAACGGAACATGAGAAGTGCGGGTACTTTGATCTCGTATAACTGACGCATTGTCAATGTTTGAACTTAATCGGATAGTCGTGTGTTCATGACACGAAACATTGATAATTCCTTTGTACTCGCCGACGTCAATAAATGGATGACTATAATAAACAGAACATACACGACAATCTTGTTGGACCATTGTGTGTGGAACTGTCAAACAAATCACTTTATTATTAGGTAGGATGTAAGGAAGCGTATCATCATTTCGCTCCAAGCAAACCTGACCTGCCCGTGGTGCATCCTGCCGAATAACAAACGAGGCGCTGGCAACCGACTGGCGGTATAACCATCACAATTGAAGGTGTAACTAAATACCACAGACAGATGACGGGCAGCAGCGTCACCGGAGCGAGACGTTATGCCCTGCGATCGCCAAGCCGCCTGCCCAGCGTGGCGATTATGGATATATCCTCCAGAGGTTTGCTCTAAGTGGCGAATAATTGGAGAGGCCTATGTCCAGCTGTGGACTGCAGTAGGCTGATGATGATGATGATGTTTTTATTTTTATTATTAAAAGTTGAGCCAACAAACAACTAAAGTTATTATAAGACATGGATTTATTTATCTACTAGCTGTGCTCGCGACTTCGTCCGCGTGGAATAGTTATTTTTTCCCGTTTTTTTTTTACATTTTCCATTATTTCTTCGCTCCTAATAGTTGTAACGTGATGTTATATATTATAGCCTAAAGCCTTCCTCGATAAAGTGTCTATTCAACACAAAAAGAACTTTTCAATTCGGACCAGTAGTTCCTGCGCGATTAGCGCGTTCAAACAAACAAACTCTTCAGCTTTATAATATTAGTAGGAATATTATTAGTATAGATTTAATTAGATATTGTATGCATTTTTGACCCGACCGGGAATCAAACCTCCTTAGACGGAACTTACCACTATACCACATAATAAACAGTATAGAGACATCAAGTGAACAGCGTGTTCGTAAGTTGGGTAAGTAAGTACTATGTAATCCCCAACAAAGTTCAGCTTACTTGGCACTTGGGCAAGTACAGATTCGTACCCAATATTGATCTACGTTTCAAATCTAGACAGAACTTGTCTAACTTAAATAACTTAAGTGGATGCGGTTTTGGGGGAGTGGAGCTGGCATGTTCGGTTTGGTAACTAACGATTATAGGGTTTGGTTATCGGATTAGTTTGGGATGGAAATGTGGAAAGACTTGTTGCTTAGTTACTTTAATGGTGAACTGGCTCGGTGGCTCGATTGGTAGAGACCCCTGCCTTATGAACGAAGGGTCGTGAGGTCGATTCCCACCCGGGACAAACATTACTGTGATGAACACTTGTGTTTGTTCCGTGTCTGGGTGTTTATATTTGTATTTAAGTATAATTAATTATATTTGTGGTACTTTCGTTGTTCTGATACCCATAACACAAGTAGTACCTAATAAACATTTTTCTTTCTTTCAAGTGCTTAAGCTACTTACTTTGGGATCGGAGCAATGTACCTATGTGATGTTGTCTGATATTTATTTATTATTATTTATTAATGCCTATGCATCACCAAATAATGACCTATCAATAATCATCATCAACCATTATCTTCCAATTGTAGATATGGTCCAATAAATTTATTTTCATTCATTCATTCATTCAATTAAATACATCTCCTATTTCAGGTTCCCTGAAAGAGATCGCTATTCGACTGGTTCGATGGCTTATTTGGTAGTGACCTCTGCCTTCTGTCGCTGGTTCGATTCCCGCACAGTACAAACATTTTTGTTTATGAACATGTCTCTTTGTTTTGCTCTGTGTGTTTTCTATGTATAATTATGTATTTATTTACAAAAAAAAGTATCTAAGTAAGTTTATCAGTTGTCTAGTACCCATAGTACAAGCTTCGGCTCAGTTTGGGGCTAGATGGCGCTGTGTGGCCCAGCGTGGCATGTCTTTAGGTATTTATTGCTTAGTCACTCACACACACATCACATTTGATTGTGTTACAATCTCACAGAAAATCAGAGCAACATCTCAATTAAAGAAATCTCTACCTCACGATCGACGCTGAGCCATCGCAACAAAAGGAACTATTAGTTATCTAACGGATACTTAACTACGCCGTGCCTTAGCGCATATCATTAGGATAGTTCACAGATATGAATCAAGGATATGATCTGCCGAACAACAAACGAGGCTCTGGCAAACCGACTGGTGGCGGTAAAATCATCACGATAGAAGGCGTAGCTAAATACCACAGGCCGATGACGGGCAGCAGCGTCACCGAAGCAAAAAGCTACGCCCTGCGATCGCCAACCCGCCTGCCCAGCGTGGCGATTATGGGTATATCCTCCAGAAGTTTGCCCTAGGTGGCGAACAACTGGAGAGGCCTATGTCCAGCAGTGGACTGCAATAAGCTGATGATGATAAATCAAGGATAGAACATCACGTACGAGTATTATTTTCAAGTAATTACTGTGAACTGCGTCAGTATGACGAAGATGATTTTCATTTAAACGGTTTCTATTCTATTCTATTTACGAATGTATTTGCTTCGTGCGACACCGATACGTTTACAACTATATAAAGCACAGGTCCGGCCTTATATGGAATACTGTTCCCAGCTCTGGTATTAAGTACCCCAGTATCAACTTCTTCCATTTGACCGAACCCAGCGTAGAGCTGCTCGTATTGTCGATGACCTGACCCTGTCTAGTCGACTCGACTCACTGGCATTGTGAAGAGACGTTGCATCCATGTGCGTTCTCTACCGCATCTATCACGGGGAATGTTCTGAATAATTGTTTGGTTTACTGCCTGCAGCTGAGTTTCTTCACTGCACCAGACTTAACCAATTGGAATTCCATCTTCATCATCTCGGTGGTTAGCGATCCTCAACTGTACGCTTTATGACGAACTTCTTGCTTCGCGCCTCGGTTTTGTGGAACCAACTTCCTGCTACAGTCTTTCCGAACATCTACGACTTGAGAAGTTTCAAGAAACGAGCGTATTCAATACTTTTTTACTAAATACTTAGGTAACATTAGGTACATCTATAAATATTTAGTTAAATGTTATTTATGCGCCTTTAAAGTTGTGCGGATAACTTAAACTACCTAAGTTTAAGTTCAGTATTTCGTTTGCAAATGGCTAATTCTCACGATAGGATATGCTAAATAATGTAAGGTTAGATTGTGGGCCGTTTAGTAAATCTACGATCGTTGCAGACATTGGTAAATATTTTGACGCAGTTTGAAGTTAACTTTCAATCCTGCCTCATTTTGTCAATAATCCGTAGAGGTAAATTCTGTACATTAAATATATTTTCAAAATAACTGTCAGGGGGTGATTAGTGATCGATACTGATGCCAGAAATGCAATTAGTAAAATTTTTGTCTGTCTGTTTATCTGTCTGTATGTTCGTTATAGAAACAAAAACTACTGAACGGAATTTAACAAAACTTGGTTATTGTTCATGATGAAAATTATACTATATGCCCAGGAGGGGCAGGTTATAGTATAATTTTCATCACGCTACGATCAATAGAAGCCGATCAGTGAAGGAAAATGTTGGGAAAACGGGAAATGTTTAAATCTGTATGTTTGAACCCTCATCACGTAAAAATTACTGCATGGAATTGAATGCGGTTTTCACCAATGTGTTGTTAGAGGTCTACTTAAGACACCATTTTATGGAAGTTCGTTATTTTTGAAACCCGATATCCACGCGTGCGACGCCGCTGGCACAGCTAGTCTTAAATATAAATAACCTAAGACATACAGAGCCGTCTAGTCTCAAACTAACCCAAAGCTTGTACTATGGGTACTAGACAACTGATCCACTTACTTAGTTTTTAGTAAATTTATAGTGTACATAGATAGCAAACACCCAGACCAATACAAACAGACATGTTCATGTACACAAATGTTTGTTTTGTGCAGAAATCGAAAAAGCGACTACGTTCACAATGAAAGAAAGAGGTTTCACTACCATTATACCAAACTTGTCGTTTTTTTTTTAAACATTAATATTCTTAACTCTCGAACCACACCACATAACCCTTTCTTTCTTGCTTATCTCTACCCAAAGGTTGTCTGGAAGAGAACGCTCATAGCAATAAGACCGTCTAAATGTATACTCACTTTTCTAGTTCGAAGTAAATTTTTATGGCATAAAAAATAATATTTATCTATTTTTCTATATATATTGGAATTCTAAATCTATGATTCACATAGACGCAAGGACTTTTTATATAAATTACTACTTTTATATACTTTTTATAAAAAGTCCTTGCATAGACGTATAAAACAAACATATTTTAAACGTCCATGATGATTCATGCTTTGTCTATTCCTAACCTAAACAGTTTGACAGCTACCAAACATCAATATCGTAATCGGATATGTTTCCGTAATTTTCTAATGAATAGGCAGCTTAGGAGGGAGAACACAAATGCAACCGTGTTCGTAGTTATTGGAACCCTCAATCCTCGGCTTATAAAATCTTCTATCTATCTATACTTATAATAAATCTGTAGAGAAGTCAATTATGTACATGGAATACCTATATTTACAAAATAACTATCAGGGGGTGTTTAGTGATCGATACTGATGCCAAAACTTCAATCAGTAAAATTTTTGTTTGTCTGTCTGTAAGTTCGTTATAGAAAAAAAAACTACTGGACGGATTTTAACGAAACTTGGTACAAGTATTCTTGATACTCCTGGGCAGGTTATAGTATACTTTTCATCACGCTACAATCAATAGAAGCAGAGCAGTGACGGGAAGTGTTAGAAAAACGGGAGAAATTTTTATCTGCATGTTTGATCGCGCATCACGCGATAACTACTGCATGGAATTGAATGTGGTTAGGTACCATTTGTGAAAGTCCATTATTTTTGAAACCCGATATACACGCGTGCGACGCCGCCGGCACAGCTAGTTCAAAAATATAAAAGTCATTGCTAACTAACCTCCACCCGGAATTTGAAAGTTTATAATTTTTTTTATTTGGTGAGAGACTAAACGTGGTGATTGAGGCAAATTCCCCCTAATGACAATTTTCTTTGGGGGAGGCCTATGTCCAACAGTGGACGTTTACAGGCTCAAGATGTTCAAAGATATTTAAGGTCCTCATTTTTGTCCACAGACTGGATACCAGAGAAGGAAGACCGTCCCATTGGTCGGACTCATCGACCCTCGGAGTCAGGGCTACCTTCAGAAGCGAGACCGTTCCTGCTGTGCTGGTTCTCACAAAGTTACGGTAAGTCCAACTCATAGTGGGCCGCTCCCTCCCCTCTAGTGGGAGAGTTTGAGGTACTGCCTCTGCCTAGGAGAAGTGGAAATACTTCGGTCGTGCTAGGTGATCGTGCTCGAGGTCCGCCCGGGGGGCACTCTATTGCTCCCCGGATCCGGGGGTAGGGGTAATTGCCCTCCCCGGACCAGGAGTGCCGGCCGCTTATCATCTGCGGCTAGCCAGGGCAGGCAGGGATGTGGCCGTATGCTTCGGCGCTACCCGTGTCCCTGCAACTTGCTGCCCACTGGCGACACAGGGGGGTTTAGTGGGTATGCCCTCCCATTTTGGGAGGTGTGAGTCCCACACACCATGCCGCCTCCCCCCGGAGGCGGCATGAAGGCGCCTAATGCATTCCCCTCTAGAAAAAAAAAAAAAAAAAAAAAAAAAAAAAAAAAAAAAAAAAAAGGTGATCGTGCTCGGGGACCGCGGTCCGATGGACTATCTTGATATGTAGTATATATGTCACCAAAAAATAGCAAGAATCGTAAGTTGATCAATTTCCTAGGTAGTTGATTAACTTCCGGAATATAACAAACGGTAGTTGAAATGTATTATGTAACGGGTTTAGGGTTTCCCGAGCTCGTGGGGGCTTGGGGTTGGGCCGGAATGGCGGTGGCAACTTGCAGGTAACTGACCAGTTACTTGCCCGTTATCACAGCGACTTAGGCTTCTCTTTCGCTTTCCATATAAAGTAGGGAGGCCATTATGTCGAGCTACTATAAAAGTAAAATTAAAAAATTCACAAAAATGACAGCTATTCTATACATTGACATCTGTAGGATGTTTAAAAACCTACTTAGATTTTATGAACAGTGTGCCTAGCTCGAACATTTTCGAAAAAGTATGCGTAGGTAACGTTTCCGTAAACATTTGTATGTAACTTGGTACAGCGCCCCTATCGTGTGTAAGAGGTACTTCGTTTACGTACGTTAACGTAGTGAAAATTATCGCCCGTTTACGGTTACGTTACGCATACTTTTCGAAAGTGTTCGTGCTAGGCACACAGTTTAAAAATATTAACCTGGTTTTATTTCCAAAAAATTACATACAACATTTCGTACCAAATATCCTTTCATAACCCGTACACATATCAAATATTAACGGCGTAAATTATGCATTTCAGTTCGAGTCCTCGGGTATGTGAATTATTAATATAGACCTCTTCGTGAAGTATATTGATTCTAAGGCCTCAACGTCTGATTTCGTTATAAATAATTTACGTGTTTCCTTAATCCAAGTTAAACATAGAGACAGGTAATTTTTGATGATAAATGTGGTCTAAGAATTGACATAGGCAGAAAATGTATGTTTTTTTTATTCTATACAATTTCTTCCGTTGACGATGTTTTTGACTGGCTCGATGGCTCATTTGGTAGTGACTCTGCCTTCTGAACCAAGGGTTATGGGTTCGATTCCTGCACAGTGCAAACATTTGTGTTCATGAACATGTCTGCTTGTATTGTTTAGGTGTTTTCTATGTATAATATTATGTATTATTCACAAAAAAGTATCTAAGTAATTTATCAGAATAGAATAGAATAGAATAGATATACTTTATTGCACACCATACAATCAACTTAAAACTAGTAAAATGGACATTAGTTGTACAATTAGGCGGCCTTATCGCTCCAAGCGATCTCTTCCAGGCAACCTTAGGGTAGAGGATAAATTAAACAGACAGGGTGAGGTGAGCTATAGACTGACAGAGATTGTTGATAGTAAAACATAAATATTAAATACATGAGTACTAAATAAAATACAAATATAATAAATACATGAGTTTAGAATAATACACCATACATACATATATATATAAATATAGATATAATATATGCATAAATAATACGTACATATATACTACCATACATATATATCAGTATCAGTTGTCTAGTCATAATACAAGTTTCGGCTTAGTTTGGGGCTAGAAGGCGCTGTGTGGCTGTTTTAAGGCGTAATTTGATACTTTCGACCACAATTACTATTATGGTCTTTTAGAAAAGGGCGAAAGCGTACTCCCCTTTCTTAAAAGACCACATTCAAATGATCCTTTTAGAACCTATTCTTTATGAGACAGGACTATCCCGGTTGTGGTTCGTAGCTTTCGCTTTGAAACCCATGAATTTTTTTGTTCTTCAAAGGACTTTTTTTACAATAAGAGCGTTCAAGGAGGGACATTCTCGCCTGAAATGCGGATACATCGAATCCGCCAGTCTGCCGGCCGGGTCCATTTTTAATTTCTGTTTTTTTTTCAACAGTCCTGAAGACAGTGGCCAGTACCGTTGCAGAGTGGACTTCATGAAGTCTCCAACGAAGAATACGAGACTCAACCTCACTGTATTAAGTAAGTAGAATGTTTAGTTTCCTTACTCGTACTACTTACCCTCCCCGGACAGGATCAGGAGTGCCGGCCGCTTAATATCTGCGGCTGGCCAAGGCAGGTAGGGACTCGGTCAAATCTATCCGTATGTCTACAAGTAGCAACTTGCAGACATATGGATAGATTTGAGCAGCAGCCCACTGGTGACACAGATCGCCAACCCAGCCTCCTGGTGCCGAAGTGGCGAGCAACTGCCGAGGCCTATGTCCAGCAGTGGACTGTGATAGGTTGTTTTTTTTTTCTGAATGACTACGATGATGGCCAGGGCGGCCTTGTCATCATCACCGGACTGTTGGGGGAGCGGAAGGCTCTCACCCCTAAGGTAGTTGTTGTTGAACTAACAATAGTTGTTAGGCATCATAAACCCAGTATTAAGCCTGTTGCCGTAAAAAATGTGTCCGTCTTTTAGATTGTTCAAAAATAAAAGACACGTCGCACCCCCCGGCGAATAAAGCGGTTATTGCAGAATTGCTATTTTTCAGGAGAAGCAAAAAACCGAAATCGGTGAATATCTCTGAAACTATAACTTTCAAATAAATGCTTTTAACTTTAATTGAAAGTAGATTTTTGATTGTACATAATATTTAAAAACTAAATTAATTTAATGGGAAATTCATAGATAAAACCTCAAAAATATGTAATACCGCATAACAATATTATTGTTTTTGTCGTAGGGTGACATTACCACTTTATTCGCGGCAGCCTTCTATCAAAACTGCCCGCGCAGCAAGGCATAGCGACAGTATTCGTTAGTTTTTCGTGTCTATTCTATTGTGAGTAATAACTTCTTACCACTTTATTCGTGTGAAATTAAAAATAGGTTTATATTGTAAGTGTTGAATTCGCGGATCATTCTACGTAAACCATTACTGTAACAAGTGAATGCAACAACATTAAAAATATAGTTGTTATTGCTACATTTGTGTTTTTTTTAAATTTTATTATTAAATTAACATAAAAAAATATGAATTACAACTAAATTAACTCTCATTAAGTCTAATTCCTATCAAAATCAGGTTTTTAAGCTATGCTTAGACCACATAACATCGAAATACTTTACGGGGTTTGGGTCATTTTGGAGTCGTTTTGAATTTTGGTGGCCACTGACGGAAGTTATAATGTTCGAAAGAGGAATTCTATCGGATTTTAACAAAACTTGGTACAAATATTCTTCATACTCCTGGGCAGATTATAGTATACTTTTTATCACGCTACAATCAATAGGAGCAGAGCAGTAAAGGGAAGTGTTGGGAAAACGGGGGAAATTTTTACCTGTATGTTTGAATGCACATCACGCTAAAACTACTGCATAGAAATAAATGCGGTTTTTACCAATGTATTGCTAGAGGTCTAACTTAAAATTTAAGTACCATTTTATGAAGTCTATTATTTTTAAAACGCGATATCCACGCGTGCGACGCCGCTGGCACAGCTAGTCATTAATAAAAACTACAATTAAGTTGTTTCTGGTTAAATAAGATAAATATAACCACCCAGTCTTGTCTTACCAATGCTTCAAAACCCTGAAAAAGTAATCATCATCATGAGTCCACAGCTGGACATAGGGCTCTCCAAATGCTGGCCACTTTAATCGATCCTCGGCGTCTCGCACCCAGCCAGTACACTTGCCAGCCGGCCTGCGCAAATCGTCACTCCACCTGGCCTGAGGGCGTCCTACACTACGTTTGCTGAGACGCGGTCTCACTCCAGAACTTGTTTACCTCAACGGTTATTGATTCTGCGGCTGATGTTGCTAGCCCGATGCCCCTTCAATTTTTTAAATCGGTGAGCTGTGGATAACTTCGGTTCTCTGCCAGTTCACCACATTTCGAATAAGACAGAGAGCAAAGCCCTTTCCATATGATTGCTGAACGATCTTTAGCTTGTAGACTAGCCGTACCGTAAGTTTCCACATTTTAGCTCCGTATGTCATAACCGGTAGAACGCACTGACCGCCTGACTATTCCTAATTACCTCGTCCTCAAAGCTGGTTCCACCTAACTGCAATGTCTGCCCGAGGTATACCTACATATTTTTGAACAACTTTGAGTTCCGGTAGAGCATGTTCATTGAACATGACCTTGGTTTTGTCCAAGTTTATCCCTACGCCGATGCGCGCAAAGGAGTCAGTCAGTTCATTCAGTATTTCTTGTAGGTCCTGCAGCGATTCTGCCATTATGACTATGCTGTTTATGTTGATGACAGGTCCTTTCTAGTTCAGCGTTTTGAACACATCCTCCATTACATTAGTGAACAACTTTGGAGAAATCACATCCCCTTATCCCATTCCTAGATGCAACGGTATAGGCCTTGTATACTAATTCTGTAATTGGATGCACATAGTGGCGGCTTCATAGATCTCATTACTGTCTCATCACTGCTTGTATGGATGCCAATCTATGTGGCATCGCTGCAGGGACTCCAGAATAGACCAGATTTCAACCGAAGTCAAAGGCTTTCTCATAATCCACGAATGCAAGATACCAACAGGACTGATTATACTCTTCTGTCTTCTGTACAGCACTGTGTGGATGTGGTCTATGGTGTCGTATCCACTCCGAAACCCAGCATGTTTCGGCGGTTGGAATTCATCAAGTATTCGCACAAAATGGTTTGTGATCACATTTGAAAACAGCTTATAGACAAGGCTTAGAAGGGAAATAGGTCTGTTTCGACTCCCTTTTTGAAGAACAGGACAAGCACACTCCTTAGCCACGCGTCCGGAGTTCTCCATTCAAGCGTTAAAAAGTTTTGGAGCTCCCTCAGTACGGGTTTATCTTCTGCTTTTACAAGCTTTGTTGTGACACCATCCTCTCCAGGGGCTTTTCCATCTTTAAGCTGCCCAAGAGCGATCTCGATTTTGTCGATGCTGAATTCTGGCAAGTCTTTGGTAAAATGGCGTGTTAATGTGGCCATAGTATCCTCATTTTCGGGTCAGATTTATGCGAAGCGTATAACCAGCCGTAGAAGTATTCCACCTCCAAAAGAACTACCGGCTTGGAAAAAAAGTAATAAGTAATGTAGTCAATCAACAGTCTTGCTTCGTATTTATTGAACGTAGGCCTCCTATAATTCGCGCCACAATTCTTTATCCCGGGCGTGTTTCTGTTCAGCCAATGCCAGCAGTTATTTTAAGGTTATCAGCCCATGGATTGCGGGGCGTCCTAAATCGTCTGCTCCACCTATTGTTGGATAGATATGGATAGATATGGTCAGCCCACTGCCACGTATTATGTTCGTTTAGTTTCCTATTTATTTATTTGCAAACATTTTTTAAGCCAACAGAAATTCTCCAAAGCGCAATAAGTTTCAAAGGCAATTACATATCAATTAGTTAGTATACAATTAGGTAATGCAATAAATTATTGGAACAATAAAATTTCAAATAGGTAGGTACATCATACGAAAAAATCTATTTTGTTTAAATCATGGTCAAGTCAAAAGTTAGTACATAAAATAAATAATAATAATCCATCATAATTAACAATAATTAATACAGAACATGTTACTCTATTAAAATAAAATAAAATGTCAAATAATGTCATATCAAATCAAATAAATGTCAATCCGTTGCATTCTCATTCAAAATAATCCAAAATTTATAAAAGAGATGTTGTAAGGTGTCAGCAAATAAATCGACCTTATAGTGCCAATCTTTCAACAGCATAAGCATTGGTCTTTCCACAGCGTGTTGAGGGACTAAAAAACTTGTGGAATAGTCTTCGCGTAAGTGTCCACATTTCGGAACGTATGTTCAGGTGACTTTTGATCCTTATAATGATCCTTTCAAATGAAAATAAAAACCCTATGTTTTTCCAGAATTGAGCACATTCGATTCCTGAGTGTGGCAAACGAATTTTCAAAAATAATTTAAATAATGCAGTTATTTTTCTTTTTAAAAAAGAAATAATTTTTTTTTGTCACAAATGCTCTAGCTCAAATATTAAGAGTACTTTTCCTTCAGGCGTTGTCCTAAAATTGAAATGCCATTATCTTCGCTCCAATATTACTTACAGAAAATCTTATTTCATTAATATGTTAGTTAAGGATAGTGCTACACAATATAAAAATGAATGATGGCGGCTAAAAAAACGACGCCAATGTCCATACAAAATGACCCAAACTCCTTCGGACATTGAAATAAAATGTTTGCTAGATAGTGTTAAAGAAGTGTATGGGAATGTATGAGAGCGACCCATCATCTTTTCGATCCAAGTCAAGCTCACCTGCCCGTGGTGCATCCTGCCGAATGACGAATGAGGCGCTGGCAACCGACTGGTGGCGGTATAACCATCACAATTGAAGGGGTAGCTAAATGCTACGGCCCGATGACGGGTGGCAGCGTCACCGGAGCGAGAAGCTACGCCCTGCGATCGTCAACCCACCTGCCCAGCGTGGCGATTATGGGTATATCCTCCAGATGTTGGCCCTGAGTGGCGAACCACTGAAGATGCCTATGTCCAGCAGTGGACTGCGATAGGCTGATGATGATGATGAGTGTATGGCTATGTGTATGAAAGTAAAAACGTAATGTTTTTTTTTGCAATAAAAAACGTATACGTCAAATAACGTATTAATTTTCGAACGCAATATTTTAATACAGCATTATGAAATTGAATTTAATGCAGTAATATATTATTACGACTCTATAATCATTATTTTATAACAAGAAGAATAGCATAACTTCAATTTACGATTCACCCGTTTACAAACCTGAGTAGTAACAACCTATTACAGCGTACGCGTCGTAAATTTTTCACCCGAATAAAGTGGTAAAATCGAATACTGATTTTGCGCTTGGGAGGACTATCCCGAATAATGTCGCATTGAATCAATGCGGACTAGACTAGTGAAGTTTTGTACGGTAATATTTGATTTCTACTTTATTCTCGTCTAATATCTTCACATTATGTTCCGTAGAAAAAAGTGGTTGTGTAGTATAATTCTAATAATATTGCATTTAAAAATATGAAAAAAATTCAGGCGATGGGTTAGGTCACATAGAGGCCAAAAATCAAAAAACATTAAAAAAGTGGTAATCGTCGATAACCGCTTTATTCGCCGGGGGGTGCGACGTATTCTTTCATTTGTAAATAAGACCAAATATGACAAAGATATAGCCCGTTAAAATTACGCGTGACGTCAGAGAGTGGGAGCTTTTTTCGCCACTGAGTGACGTCAAAGACCCTCACTCCCACATTTTGATGCCTTGTATCTTTGTTATTTTTTGTTTAAATGAAAAAAGGAAAAATATGTTCCAATATATATTTATAATTTAAAATACGGACTAAATATAAATGTAATTATTTTGACCCTGGTAACATCCATATTCTACCACTGATTTGAAAATGGTCTCGTAAAACACAATGGTCTGTGCTACACCACTAATCGTGTTTGCTCTGAAGCCCAAATCGCCTACATTCATAACCTATTATAGTTCCATCGTTGCTAACAATCTAGGATTGCCTGCCGTAATGATATAAAGCTATTTTTGGCCACAAAAATTGAAGTAGGTTAGGCTTATGGAATAAATTGACGGCGAACGGTTCCGTACATTCCACTACGTAGTAAGGTACGTGACTATTTTTAATTTTAGCTTGGAATAGATAGACTCAATTAGAGAAATATAAGTGGAAAAATTTGTCTGTTCCTCGTAGCATTAATAGTTTCAGAGTTTTTATTTTTTTATAGTAGCTCGGCATAAGCGCCTGTTCATACTAGCGTTTATTTTCGTTCACACTAGCGGTTGATCCGCCCGGCGGCTACCGCAAATCGACCGCCGATCAACCGCAAAACGGCCGAGGTGTTCACACTAGCGGTCGCGGTTTTGCGGTTCGGCAGCTGGTAGTGTTGTAGATCGATGGTCGGCTATAGATAATAGTTGATTCTTTAGTGAGAATAAATCGATTCAAGTACCAAATGATTTAACAATCTAAACATCGATAATCGCTTTATAGATAATTTATGTATGACTTTAATAACTCTGTTTTTGGGAATAGGATACACGATTGTTTACTCTTCTATACTAAGTACTTTCTGGTCACCTTAAGAAGAAGTACAATTTAACTTATTTGAGAGCCATGAGTACTAAATTGATTGCAAATGAGAAGTTTATTGACGTTTACAAACTTCAAATATTATTACAAAAGTTAAGTTTTGATTAAATCATAATATTATCGTATTTTTATCTATAATAACATCTTCACTTAAGAAATAAATTTCATAAACTCACATTTAATACAGTTGTCACAATTGTCTTAAGCGAACAGCAAATAATTAACGATTCCTAGTGATCGTTTAACTTTCTGGTGACCCATGCTGTGATTACAATTTGTACTCTTCACATATCGATTAATCATTATGATCCATTAACGTAACGATTAAATTGTAACAACACTAAAAATAAAACAATTACGTATCTACTAACAGAACGTAACCATTTTTGAAGCGCGTTGCGAAAATAAAGAATTATTGTATTTACTTACTTCATACTAAAATTATGATGTATTATGTTGTATTCTACTACCTGTTTTTACGGTAGATCTAATGGGAGTTTTCGTTCCCACAATACTTAAAGAAATTCTTATCAAATATTACAATGCTTCTTGTATAGGAATTGAATAATTTAAACTTCCTATGTGATTATGCACTCCTGGTACTTTCAATTGGAGAAGTACACATCAGTCATGCCGGTGCCATCGTCGACGCGCACACAAACAAATCTCCCAGGGTCGATAACGGTTCAATTGGGGGTTTTCGCTAACAAACAAGTTTATGAGGACACAATAAAAGATGAGTAATAAGAAACACAGCTTGAATATGGATATCGCACTTGATGAAGCTGCTCAAGTGAGGGTACTGCTTCAATCGGGTATTCAACTGAACTCAAACCGTTTTTCGATTTGAAAAGTTTTGCCAGCGGTAACTGGAGACCGGTGGCTACATTTATAGACAAGGATCAGGTAGATTTAGCTGCAACTCGGACAGACACGACTGCTTTCTTGTTTCTACTTTCAATTGAAGTTAGAAGCATTTATTTGAAAGTTATAGTTTCAGAGAAATATCTCTAATAATCGGTGAATACACCGATTTCGGTTTTTGCTTCTCCTGAAAAATAGCAATTCTGCAATAACCGTTTTATTCGCCGGGGGGTGCGTTATATCAAAAAAAAAAAAAAGACACGTATTTTTTTATTTGCAAATTAGACTAAAAATTACAAAGTTATAGCCTGTTGAAATTACGCGTGACGTACTCAGTGAGGCATTTTTACGGGAGCGAGTGACGTCAAAGACTCCCACTCCTAACTTTTGATGCCTTGTACGAGAAGGGCTCTTCTGAAAAGTTTCAGTTACACCTGGAAAGCCTATTTACTGCCGTGGAAATCACAACAGGCGTTAACCAAAATCTCTATGTGGTTTGAATCCTCAGGGAAGTAGGAACGAGATTTTGCAACGTGTTCTACCGGAACCGATGGCAGTTTACGGCGCTTTTAATTTACTTACAATTTACATTTTCAATTTAATAAAATATGTTATATTATTGAATAAGGAAAACTAATTAAAATCTACTAATATTCTTTTATAAAATCCTTTCCCTAAAGGCACATAAAATAGGTAGATATAGGTATTCATGAATTAATCATGTTCAGATTTCCATTATTTCGTATTTCATAGAAAATAATGTTTGATTTTTGGTATAGAAAAATGCTAACTAAAAATGTATCTATAGTTTTATAACCATTTCTAAATAATTAGTGTGGCCTCATCGTGTACTTATATTTTCCACCATAATTTATAAATTCAAATAAATTTGTTTCATATTTTATTTTAACCGTGTAAAGTTACGTTCTATAAAACAGAAGAAGAAATGTCACTAGCTAGTGATGGAGGTATAGTGCTATTAAAGTTTCGATAATATCTAAATATAATAAGCTGAAAGGTAAAATAATTTTAAATGGAAATGGATAGTTTCTTGAGAAAATATTTCGACAAAGAGTAAAGAAAGGTATTTTTTTTTATAGTGCAAACGGGCCATTATTATCATTTAGGAAATAGTTAAATAACTTTCTCCTTAGCTGTTGTGTAATGGTCGTCGTGGCCTCTCTCATCCTTTCTTTCCTATTCTATATTACCTTCGAGTATTGTTTTACGTAATGGGACCTGAAGGCACTGGCGGAGTTCAGGGAGTGGTGGATGTTGCTCACCCGACAAGAGCAAACCTCTTTAGAATTAATGAATATGAAATTTTGCGACATTGACTTGTGGTAGAGTATATCTTCTAGCTAAAAATATTTAGTAGCTGAAAATTTTACCCAAAATATGGATAGTATTGCTGCCCACCAATTGTGAACCATTAATTACGAGAGTACCTACACTAAAGAACTTACGTCGGCACTAAGTTATTTTCCTAGTGACACTACGTAGTGCAGATACGCTTACTTTGCATATGAAAGATTCGCGATAGGCATTTGTCTTCTACTTTCATCGATATTCACAATTTGACTATAGAGCAGCCCTAGCCCGCCGATGTCAAAACGCGGCCGCCGCCGCCGATAGGTAGCGAATCAACCGCCAAACCGCAGTTTGAACGCCGCGCCCCGCCGCGTTCGTAGTGTGAACAGGGGTTAATGGCTTCCCGACGCCCGATGGAAAGCGAAAAAGAAGCCCATGTCGCTGTGACAACGGGCAAGTAACTGGTCAGTTACCTGTCAGTTGCCACCGCTATGCCGGCCCAACCCTAACCCCTCGCGAGCTCCGGAAACCCTACTCACCGGCAGAAGCACGACCCGGAGGTCATTTTGCTGCGGTATTCTATAGGGCGGAGGTCCTTCCCCGGACGGGCGGCTGAATTCGAGCGAAGATTCGCTAAGCCCTATCTCTCTTAAATAATCTATATTGTTATTGAAATGCTAATTTAGTCCTCTGTAATGTGTAATGTAATTTAGGGAGTGTTTTGATTTGTATATTTTTTTATAGTAGCTCGTCATAATGGCTTCCCTACGCCTGATGGAAAGCGAAAGAGAAGCCCAAGTCGCTGTGACAACTGGCAAGTAACTGGTCAGTTACCTGTACAGTTTGTTACCGTGCCAAAATAAAATAAATAAATGTCTACCGCGGAACCCTAAAAATGGCGCACAATAAAAGGAATAGTTCTTGTCCTTGGGCCCGGTTGATATATAGTTCTTATTTGATTTTATCTTTCTTTGGGGCTGAACGTCGGTAGATAATATCTAAGTAGGTGGCGGACATTTTGGAGGGGTTCGCGAAAGTCTAGGGAGATTTGAGACTAGGATTTTCCGGGATGTTTAAAATAAACGGGATTTTGTATTATCGTCTGCTGTTGTATCGTCTTTATTGGTTAGTTATCGACACTGCATCGCCAGGCCGAATTCGGCCGTAGAGCAATAAATTTTCTATTGTGTCTGGAGTGCTTGTATTTGGACGATTTTTTTTAAATATATCAGCATTTGTTTTGCATTTTACCACTCGGTCCGGAAATTTTGGAGATTAGCCCTTGGCGAATGGTGTAAGCCGTGTTAGTGTAAATGTTGTTCTACTATAGACAGAAACCATGACAGGCTCGGTGGCTCATTTGGTAGTGCCCTCTGCCTTCTGAGCCAAGGGTTGCGGGTTCGATCCCCGCACAGTACAAACATTTGTGTGCATGAACATGTCTGTTTGTATTGGTCTGGGTGTTTTCTATGTATGTATAATATGTATTTATATACAAAAAAAATGTATCTAAGTAAGTTTATCAGTTGTCTAGTACCCATAGTACAAGCTTCGGCTTAGTTTGGGGCTAGGTGGCGCTGTGTGGCCCAGCGTGGCATGTCTTGGGTTATTTATATTTATATTTACGAAAAACATGGAATATTCTAAAACAAGCGCTTCGTTTCACGATCCTTCTAAGTTTAAAAAGTTAGGTATTAGGGATGATTCTAGGGTCAAAATAATTATTTTACATTATATTTAGTCCGTATTTAAGATTATAAAAATATATTGGACACGTATTTGTCCTTTTTTCATTTGAACAAAAAATAACCAAGATTCAAAGCACAAATTATAGGGGTCTTTGACGTCACTCATTTGCGAAAAAGCTCCCAAAATCTGAAGTCACGCGTAATTTTAATGGGCTATATCTTTGTCATTTTTGGTCTAATTTACAAATGAAAAAATACGTGTCTTTTATTTTTTAACAATCTAAAAAACGGACTAATTACTTTTTTTTTCGGCACCATGCCCATACTACAAATTCCGAAAAATCACCAAAAAGTAACCTTTTCACTAACTAGTGTAAACTAAAAGTAACCAATGCAGTTCAAAAATCACCTAAAAGGATACATAAGTAACTTTCTGGCAACGCTGGTTGTCAAGTTTGAGTTACTCGCCGTCTTTATCGCTTTCCATCAATTAAGGGGAAACGCTATGCTGTGCCACTATAAAAATATATTTAAATTCACTTCTTTGCCTCGCTCCCGCCGTGCCATTCAGTGTGTATCCAAGCTTTAGCAAATGTCCTAGCCAAGTCGTAATCTGACAAAGTTTCTCAGTAAGCGGAATAGGAATTGCGTCGGTTATAATAAAGTTTCTGTTCTTGAGTTTTATCGTTATGTGAGGCTATTTTTTACACGACTACTTGGGAATGAAAGGAAATGTTTTCGCCAGTGTGATAGTTTATACTTTGTTGCGTGTTTTATAATCTAGAACATTCTTGCCGCGTATACTCGCCCCGTTATCTCGTACCGTTATCTCGTTCCGTTCTCTCGTTCTGTTTTGTCTCATTCCTTTCTCTCATTCCGTTCTCTCATTCCATTCTACCATTCCGTTCTCTCATTCCAAGGTGAAAATCTTTCTCCAGACGGCCGGCTCATTTCGATTCATTGGTTTAACACATTGATTGTCCCGTGCACATGTAGTGCACAATTATAGTTTCATCTATTATGGCTAAAAATTGTAATTAGTCCGTCTGTTAGCTTATTCAAAAATAAAAGAAACGTATTTTTTATTTGTAAATTAGACTAAAAATTACAAATTTATAACCCGCTGAAATTACGCGTGACGTCACTCGGTGAGGCATTTTTACGGGAGCGAGTGACGTCAAAGACTCCCACTCCTAACTTTTGCTGCCTTGTATCTTTGCTATTGTTTTGATTGAATGAAAAAAGGAAAAATACGTGTTTTATTTTTGAATAAGCTAAAAGTCGGACTAATTACAATTTTTAGCCACAATAGCCTATTGTGTCTGCTTTGCGAACAGCTAAAGGGTATGTTTTTTTTTGTCCCCAGTTCCACCAGAAAGGCTGATCATCTTAAACCAAGATGGCAACGAGATAAGAGGCGGGATCATCGGACCTTACGATGAGGGCACAGAGGTCAATCTTACATGCGTTGCTGTAGGAGGTAAGTGGCTTGTAATCTTTTTTTTTTTACAAATGTCACCGTAAAATTGTAAATACCGTTAGATTATGAACTATCTCGCGGGATTGTAAACTGTCGAAAGATTTTGAAGTGTAACGTAGGTAATGCTTAGATTCTAACTATAATTTTTCGGTAGACTGTAATCGATCGATGTAAAATTCTTAAATTTAAGAGAGGTAGGGCATAGCGAATCTTTGCTCGAATTGAGCCGCCCGTCCGGGGAAGGACCTCCACCCTATAGAATACCGCAGTCAAATGACCTCTGGGTCGTGTTTCTGCCGGTGAGTAGGGTTTCCGGAGCTCGTGGGGGGTTAGGGTTGGGCCGGCATGGCGGTGGCAACTGACAAGTAACTGACCAGTTACTTGCCCGTTGTCACAGCGACTTGGGCTTCTCTTTCGCTTTCCATCAGGCGTAGGGAAGCCATTATGTCGAGCCACTATAAAAAAAAAAAAAAAAAAATTAAAATCTGTCACGCGTTAAATTACCAACAGTTCCACTTCGATGGAATCGTTCGGAATGATTCCAGTCTCTGCCTTCCGACATCGTTCGACAAACTTGCCATCCATACCATCTCGACACTTGGCAGTCCACAACTGTGTACTTCTGTCGCAATTTTCTGCCGCGCACAACTAAACCATGGAATGCTTTGTGGCCAGCGGTATTTCCGGACCGATACGACCCCCAAATCTTCAAGAAAAGAGCGTACCTCTTTCTCAAAGGCCGCGCAGCTGTAACTCCTGATGTTGCAGATGTACATGGGCGGCGGTTACCACTTACCATCAGGTGAACCGATTGCTCGACAGCCCCCTATTTCATAAAAAAAGCAGTGAAAAACCTTCAGATAACCTTCAGGCCCAAAGAAAGAATGGAAAAGGTCATCATATCCATTCAGTATATGCTTTTTTCACATTACAAGGTAGGTTAAAAACATCAAAGTGGTTATTGTCTGTCCCAAAGGCAGACAGTAGGCACATACCTACTCGTTCAATGGGGTTGTAGCGAACAAAGCGCAAAGCGTCCTGTAGGACGGGATGCGGGGAGCCATGTAAACTGTGGAACAACTGGAACCCTCGTCAAGGAACTCTTGGTGGTGTAAATGGGAAGAGGGAGCGATTCCTGTAGAATATGTATGCAGTCACTTTTTAATGGTTGGTTTTTCTTTCTTATGGGTTTGCGCTTGGCCACAATTTACCTGGTGTTAAGTAATATTGAATACGATGGAGCACGCTTACCCAGAAAATACCGATTCACTCTCGCTTTGAACACCTCAAGATTATATGTCTCCGGAAACAAAGAGTCCGGCAAGGAGTTCCATAGTTTGGCCGTTCGCACCAAGAAAGTAGACGCAAACCGCACCGTGCGAGTCCTTGGGACCTGCACCATAAAACGGTGTCTCTTGGCCGTATCTCTACTCGTCCGGTGGTAAAATGGAGCTGGGGGAATCAAATTGTGTAGTTGAGTCGCACATTCTCCAAAATGTAACCGTATTTTCTCATAAGGAAACTGTTCTGTTTCAATAGTGAAATAAAGACATGCAATGCTGAGCCACACAACGCCATCTAGTTCCAAACTAAGATGTAGCTTGTACTATGGGTACTGGACAACTTATAAAGTTACTTAGACATTTTTTTTACATATAAAACGTAGCAAACACCTAGACCAATCGAACATATTACATATAAATATGTATGTACTGACTAGAAACTTAGTTTTCCCGCCCATGGCCAGAGCGACTTGGGCTTCCTTTTCATCCCATCAGGCGAGAGAAAGCTATGTCCAGCAGTGGACGTTTGCAGGCAGTTAATGATGATGATTAATTTCGTACTCTCTACTGATAACAGCGTAGGAGTGAAGCCAATCGCTTAACCCTTTCACCACCCATGGGCGTATGCGTGAAGCGGACATTTTTCGTTTTTACACCCCACGGGAGATCAACCCTGACGCTGATAGGGGTCAGCTCATGTTGGCGAAAACAACTGATTTAATGAAATACACACGCACAAACACAATAGAACGCAGTGAATAAAAAAAACACCGGCAAACATCACGCGAAAACAATGATGTTCCCACGATTTTTGGGGTTCTGTAGTTATGAAGGAAATAAATAAATATTACGATTATTTAGATATTGAATTGCTAATAAAAGGGACCTATCATGTTCTCGCTGAGTTAATTTTTTTTAGTAGCTCGACATAATGGCTTCCCTACGCCTGATAGAAAGCAAAAAGGAAGCCCAAGTCGCTGTGACAACGGGCAAGTAACTAGTCAGTTACCCGTCAGTTGCCACCGCCATGCCGGCCCGACCTTAACCCCCCACGAGCTCCGGAACCAACTTGCCTCCCGTGGTCACTAAAGCAAATTCCCCCAAAATGAAAATTGTCATTGGGGGAAGTCTATGTCCCTATAAAAATCAAGAGAGTTAGGGCATAGCGAATCATCACTCGCGATGTAAGGGAGCGGCCTATCACCTTTTCGCTCTAAGCCATCCTCACCTGCACGTGGTGCATCCTGCCGAACAACAAACGAGGCTCTGACAAACCGACTGATGGCGGTATAACCATCACGATACAAGGCGTACCTAAGTATCACAGGCCGGTGACGGGCAGCAGCGTCACCGGAGCAAGAAGCTACGCCCTGCGATCGCCAACCCGCCTGCCCAGTGTGGCGATTATGGGTATATCCTCCAGATGTTTGCCAACTGCCAACAGGCGAACAACTGGAGAGGCCTATCTATGGACAATACTACAACGATAAAAAAGAAAGTCAATATAAAACGATGTAAATCGTACGGAACCTTCGTCGACCAAACACGAGTCGCGCTTGCTCAGTTATTTTTATATCCAAGTTTTAATTACGAAGCTCAAAACAATGGGTAGGGTCGCACAAATTGATTTGTGTATTTTCATGTTTGTTAAATGTTGAGTGGGAAATTGGGATTTTACATGGAGTTTAGTGATTCAATTAAATTGTTAAAATTTTGGCATGTCTTGGGTTATTTATTTATTCAATTCAATGGTCCTTGTACAGGATACTTCATATCTTATCACCGGCCTATTGCAGTCCACTTCTGACATAGGCACCTCCAGTTGTTAGCCACTTTGGGCAAACATCTGAAGACTTTACCCATAATCGCCACTTGTAAGAATCATCATCATCATCATCAGCCCACATCAGTCCACTGCTGGACATAGGCCTCTCCCAATACCCGCCACTTCAATCGATCCCGGGCCTCTCGCATCCAGCTCTTGCCAGCCGTCTTGCGCAAATCGTCACCCCACCTGGTCTGAGGGCGTCCTACACTACGTTTGCCGAGACGCGGTCTCCACTTCAGAACTCGTTTACCCCAACGGTTGTCGGTTCTGCGGCTGATGTGGCCAGCCCACTGCCACTTCAGCTTACTGATCCGGTGAGCTATGTCGGTAACTTTGGTTCTCTGCCGGATCACCTCATTTCGGATCCGATCTCGCAGAGAGACGCCGAGCATAGCCTCGGTAGTAAGAATACTAACGAGGTATCCCTGCCTGACGTAAACACACGTGGTCAGTGACGTCGTACCGGGAGGGCAACTAGTACGTCCTCCCGAGGTGTACCGCAATTCTTTCAGGCGGCGCAACGCTACCTAGGGCCCTGGTGTGTGCGCAAAGGCATTCCTGACGAAAAAAAAGTCGGGTTGAGTATCGCAGGGCGTAACTCCTTGCTCCGGTGACGCTGCTGCCCGTCACCAACCTGTGGTATTTAGCTACCTTTTCGCTCCAAGCATCACTTGACTGTGGTGCATCTTGCTGAATAACAAACGAGGCTTTGGCAACCGAATGGTGGCGGTATAACCATCACAATTGAAGGAGTTTCTAATATCATCATCATCATCATCAGCCTATTACAGTCCACTGCTGGACATAGGCCTATCCAGTTGTCCGCCATTTAGAGCAAACATCTGGAGGATATACCCATAATCGCCACGCTGGGCAGGCGGGTTGGCGATCGCAGGGCGTAGCTTCTTGCTCCGGTGACCCTGCTGCCCGTCACCGGTCTTTAGTATTTAGCTACGCCTTCAATTGTGATGGTTATACCGCCACCAGTCGGTTGCCAGCGCCTCGTTTGCTATTCGGCAGGATGCACCACGGGCAGGTGAGGTTGGCTTGGAGCGAAAAGATGATAGGCCGCTCCCTTACATCCCCTAATAGCTTCAACTTTATTCCCCAGGTCGTCCCACAGCCAGGGTATCGTGGTGGAAGTCCCACGCTCTCCTGGCCAACTCCGAAGCGAGGGCATCCGTCTCCTTCAGGCTGCAGAGATCTGACTACGGAACCGATATCACTTGTCAGGTAATGATCTCATCTCACTGATCTTTATTTTGTTTTATTTATTAGGAAAAAAAACAGATATACGTATGTACGTATATCTGTTTTTTTTTCTTGTTGCCGTAAAAAATGTAATTAGTCCGTCTTTTAGATTGTTTAAAAATAAAAGACACGACAGCAAAGATATTTTCTGTCTTGGCATGCTTATCCATGTGTCCTGGTGATTGATGCTCATGATTTTGTCCCCAGGCCGTGACAGACCCTTCAATATCTCCGGTCTCTGAAAATCTCTCCATTGATGTCAATCGTAAGTACCTTAAAAGTAATTAACGAACTACAATGACTAATCAGATCATAGAGTGGGTCGGCAACGCGCTTGTGATACCCCTTTTTGTGTGTTACCGGGGAAAATGCATTTAGGCATTCCCGCTGCTTGGGGTAGCAGCGGGGTATGTGGGACTCACCCCGCCTCGAAGATGGAAGTGAGGCAGGAAATACCCACTAAAAACCCCGGCCCCTTCGTCATGCGCCTTAAAGGTGGCGTCGAGGGTCCTATGTATATGTCCACCAAGACCGCTTGTGATTTTTTTTTGCTTTTTACTCAAGCCAGAATCGTATCTAGAACCTTAGGCCCTTTCCTTTTTAGACGAACTTTGCCCCACCATGGAAGTCAAATAAACTTTTTATTTGATGGCTTGAGTAGTAATTAGCGTTTGGTCAAAACTGGCTTTAGTCTTATTTTTCTTCTGAATTCAATGGTGAAATGAATCTGGACTACCGTTCCAAGTTTCTCTAATTAATGTTTAATAAGAAGCAGCGTGTCCCGGCTAAGTTAGTTAAGTTTCGTGCAATTTCAAGTTGGCCTTCAACTTAGCCCGGGCAAAGGGAATGGACGCTCTGAAAAAGTTCGGATGGATTTAGAGAAAAGCAGTGTATTCAGGAGAGCGTCTATGGCATTCATAGATAGATCTCCTTATTGCTTATAAATTAATAGTTAGTACATCTATCATCTTTTCACTACAAGCCAACCTCACCTGCCCGTGGTTCATCGATCGTTCTTTCCGCGTACGTGTAAGCTCTGGAATGAGCTCCCAGCCGCGGTGTTTCCTAATCGCTACGACTTGTCCTTCTTTAAACGTGGCCTAAAGAGAACTCTTTCCTCACGGTAGGCAGCGGCTTAGCTGTGCCCTGGCATTGCAGAGTCTATGAGCGGCGGTAACCGTTTAACATCAGATGGGCCGCTTGCTTGTCTGCCACCCACAGTAATAAAAAAAAAATCCTGCCGAATAACAAACGAAGGCGTAGCTAAATACGACAGACCGATGACGTTCAGCAACGTCACTGGAGCGATTATGGGTATATCCTCCAGATCTAACCTGAGTGGCGACCAACTGAAGAAGCCTATATCTAGCAGTGGACTGCAATAGCCTAATGGCCGCCACCATTCGGTTGCTAGAGCCCCATCCATTATTCAGCAAGAAGCACCACGGGCAGGTGAAGGTGGCTTGAAGCGAATAGATGTTAGGTCGCTCCCTAACATCCTAAATACGGATGATGACAAGGTATGAAAATAAAGAAAATAATTAGTCCGTCTCTTAGATAATAAAAAAATATAAGACCCGTATTTTTTGTTTTGTCGAAATAACAAGAAAATACTTAGATATAGCGCATTAAAGTTACGGAGTGGGGGCTAACTACGTCACGTTAGAGTATATTTTGTACTCTAACGTGACGTCATGTGACATTTAAAATCAATGTATCTTCGTAAGTTTTTGAACAAGAGGCAAAATAAAAAATACGTATCCAATATTTTTCATTAATCTATCTGATGGACATTAAATTATTTTTTAGTCATCATCCCAATTATAGGTGCTAGGTGAATATTATAAATTCCTAAACTAATTACAAATAGGTCTTTCATGCTTGCCTGGTATGTAAATCGATGATTAATCTATTCTATCAAAAAAAAAAAAACTCCACACCCGACCCCACATATCACCTTTCCCCCTACTCCCCCCACATTTTTCTCCATTCTGACACCGTATACCTAAAAAATACACCAGAGCTTGCATTATCACCGCTCATCGCCCATAATCTTTGATTGACGTATCATTACCGGCTGCAGATAACTGTTCGTGACTGGAGCTTTTTATACCTCCGTCCCTTTCCCTCGCCAGGGGTGCTCACACTTTTTGTAGTGCCATCCCTTTCCCGCATCAGGGGACTGTCACCTGTCTCGCTTGTGTCAGGATTATTATGTCGATATGAGATGTATGGCGTGATAATGTATCTGATGGTACAAGCGGTGAGTAAAGTGTTTCGGTGGATTTTTTTAAGTAGTTATAATGCGAGTATAATAAATGTCAGATAACCATTTTAAAATGAGGAACTATTTTCTATTTTAATCATCATCATCAGCCTATATCAATCCACTGCTGGACATAGGCCTATATTTTAGTAGCACGACATAATGGCTTCGCCTAACCTAATGGAAAAAGTAATGCCGCGTTTACACGCTTGCGTTCAATACGACATTCAACGGGCACAAACACAAGCACGAGCATATGAACGGGCTGTTCGTCTGTTGAATGTGCACGTGCGTGCGCAGTGTGTAGGGCAGGGCTGCTCGCCGAGCTGCTTGCCAGGCTGCTTGCGGGCTGCGTGGCACGCGTGTAAACCTAGCATTAGAGAAGCCCAAGTGGCTGAAGTAACGGACAAATAACTTAGTCATCATGATCACCTATCGCAGTCCACTTCTGGACATAGGCCTTTCTAATTGTTCGCCACTTTCGTCAAACATCTGGAGGTTTTACCCATAATCTAACTCTAAAATTGTGACTAAGTAATGTGATAATTTGAAAACAGTGTACACCACCCCAACCGCGGCCACGAATAATTTTGTACAAAAAATGTTGTACTACTACATTCATAACTTTCTAATTTTAATACTAAACAGCTTACCTGACGATTCACAAATGCTTATAAAAAATGTTTTCTATTCTATCCTCAACAAATGACTTACCGTTTAAATAAATCAAAATACCAATTGAGTACCTAAAAACAAACCTAAAAAAATATTCAAGTAGCAGAAACAATCCAATTAGCAAAATTCTTTAACGTCCACATTTTTCACCTCATCGAACAGAGAACTACATCAAGATGTCAATTAGGGCTACCTATAGCGATTACATCTGTCCGTCTGTTCGTACCCGTTTCGTCTCTGATTTATTTTCGGCTTTGCGGCCACCTTTTGCCGTTAAATTCATTATTTGACGTTTTAAGCCTTTTATAGTCGAAATTCTGATATTCTTTTTTATTGGAGGTCACAAAACCGTATTGGGTTTTAACCTTTTAATATGTTTTTGCTTATATTTCTTTTTCTTGTTATTATAAAATATATTATTGTTAATGCTGTTCTGTTATTTATGTTTTAACTTATTACATTAGACACAGTATTTCAAACAAGCTTTGCTGTACAAATATACAATTTAAATTGACCTAAGTAACAGGAGTACATACATTAAATCTAGCTCAATATGATGACTAATATCCAAAATGCTAATTCTCTCTAGATAGATAATACCAGAACGAAGTAAGTTTATTTATCAGTGCCAAAATCTTTGTAGCATTTGTGATTAGGCCCGTAATCTCATTTTAAGTCTAGACAAATTAGCGTATTATTCCAGACTTACATCTGTGTATCTGTATATTTTTTTAAAAAGTGATAGCTTCGGTGATGCTTGAGCATTAAGCCTATTGTGCGGATCTGAAGGTGCCCGTTTGATTCATGATCGGAGCTACTGAGAACCTTGTCTTAATTGTCTCGGAGTATCATCATTTTATACTCATTATAAAAGGAAAAGCCTTTGTTTGAGACAAGATGTGAATTGATTAAGTGCATTTATTTATTGTCCTCAAGTCCATGACTTTTTTTTGGTACGAATTGACTTTTTTTAATTAACCTAAGAAGTAACTACTACTTAAATATTTCACAATATTTAATGGTCGGTTATCGGTGAAAGTTAAGCGTTCCTTAATGGAACTTTTTTCATAATAATTTGTTTTTTTATTTCTACAGTTGTCCGTACGTACGTAGTCTCAGTGATAGAAAGTTATGAAATAACAGTCTATTAACTAAAATATAGCTGTTGTCCGTTTTAGATAACTAAATTAATATGATGATATCTCTCTGAAATGTAATGTTATTTATTTATGAGTATTTGTGTACTAACTATAGTCCTTAACAAAGATAGTACATAGAAAGATTTTTTAACAATCTAACACTTTTGTGCTCCCTTGTACGAACTTTAGTAGGCATAATTGGTTACCCGAATATTGTCTTCATATTTCGACGTAAAGGAAATTCTCTATGACTCATATTAATATATTCGAAAATGGTATTTTATTTTTAATGGCATAGTTACTTAATTAAAACGATTCTGAGGCATTGAAATAAGAAATTAAGTTGATGGAATTTCGTGGATCTTCGATGTGCACCTAAGACTAAGGGACATATTTTTTTCTTCGAAATAGGTTTGCGCTTGACGGTAAGGCCTTATTCGCCTGATGGTAAGCGATATCGCTGCCCACGATGTCACATGCTCACCTAGTAAAAGCGGAACATCGAAAGGTCATATCTCTCGGGGGGAAAGGATCCCACCAAAAAGTTCCATAGGTTGACCGTTCGCACCATGTAGGTAGAGGCGAAACTCGCTGTGCGTCATATGATACAGCTTGAACTGGTCCGGTAGTTCAGTTGGTCATCATCTTTTCGCTCCAAGCCACCCTCACTTGCCCGCGGTGCATCCTGCCGAATAACAAACGAGGCGCTGGCAACCGACCCGTGGCGGTATAACCATCACGATGGAAGGCGTAGCTAAATACCACAGGCTAATGACGGGCAGCAGCGCCACCGGAGCGAGAGGCTACGCCCTGCGATCGCCAACCCACCTGCTCAGCGTAGTGGTTATGGGTATAGCCTCCAGATGTTTGCCCAAAGTGGCGAACCACTGGAGACGCCTATGGCCTGAGAGTTGTCGACTGCGATTGTGATGATAAAGCCAATATGGCTCAGTTGGAGTTGCCTCACTTTTCTAACGCACACTCGGCTTCTATGAGTTTTTATTCTAAGGATTATTGTAGAGCCACAGTCATTAGTCAGTCGATGGATAATCTATACATCTATATCCATTTCCACGCCATGTTTCACAATAGTACACATTTAAAAACACCGTATTCAGCGCAGTAAATCATTTCACAAAACTCCCTACAGTTTAACCCTAATTCTGCTGCCGGCCTCAGACGAAGTACATTAAACGCCGTTTTAAAACTTCTGCTAGCCGGACTTTACTTTTAAAAGTTTTGCGAAAAATTAAACGAGGTTTG
Organism: Conogethes punctiferalis; assembly: GCA_031163375.1. Classification (NCBI taxonomy): domain Eukaryota; kingdom Metazoa; phylum Arthropoda; class Insecta; order Lepidoptera; family Crambidae; genus Conogethes; species Conogethes punctiferalis. The sequence goes on along the minus strand of CM062103.1, from coordinate 3,505,580 downwards.
CGAGTGAAACCCTGCCTTGTAAATCACCTTAAATTGTTACATCTATGTTTCTTTTTCATTAGCCTGTGTATTTTGTTTGGTAATTGCGAAATATGAGCCGGGATTTAATTTTCCTTGTGGAAAAAATGATGGTGCTTTTTTAAATATACCTTCATTTTCGGGGGTTATAAATGGGGCACATTTTTTTGTTGGCTATTCTTAGCAAAGCAAACAAGTTTACTTCTACCTCTAGCTTGAGGCATGTCATCTATTGAGTCATCGACAGATAGATATATTTTATTTCACAAAACACAAACAAATGGAAATAGGTTTTACAGAAATGTTGTGGTACAATTTGGTTGGACTTATCGCTAGCAAGCGAGTCATATAGGTATGACTTTATAATGACTTTATTTATTTTTTATTTTTCGTTTATATTGCGACAATAAAGTGCGTAATTACAAATAGATACCTTTCTCTGTTCCTTTACGATATGCAGTTGATGGTATACCATGTGTGAGTAATTTCATAAACGTCACTCCTTTCTGCTAAAGGGGTAGACACTAGACAGACCGCGTCCTACCATTTGCTACACAATCTCCTAATCCTGGCACACAACTTTCTTGCTTGCTTGCTTCGTCCACGTTCATCAATCTCTTCATACATGCTCGTCGGCTTAGAGTACTTAATACTTATTTCACCTTTTTTAAGACACTTTCTATTTGGTCATGGAATGTCCTTCTAGGACTTCCCTTTCCGGCAGATCCATTTACGCTCTCGTTATACATTTTTTTAGTTAAGTAGATTAATCATTTCATCCATCCTCTCTACATAACCAAACCATCTAAGCATATATTTTTACAAAAACAAGCTTCAATACTATACATCAGTAACATATGCTTTCGTAAATACAACCTATTTACACTAATATTATTTAGGAAAGATTTGTATTTTTGTATGTAACGAATAAACTCAAAAAGTACTGAACCGATTTTAATGATTCTTTTTTTATTAGAAAGCTTCACTGAGTAACATAGGCTATATTAGTTTAAAATGTTTATCTGAAAACCCGAAGCGAAGCGACTGCGGATCGCTAGTACTTAAATAAACAGAAGCAACAAGAAAGTTAACCCTGCACAAACACGGCGAAATTGACAACGACCTGCAAACATTCCCCCGTAATAATAATTAATTAAGCAGGTTACTTCTGAACAAACAATACAAACCAATTTACACCGTCTACGCAAAGAAACAACGGGACTTATTTATGTCAAACAAGAAACTCCCAAGATTGTATGACAAACAACACTCTCAGCTGAAAGTTGGTTGATTTTGGAGGAAATTTGTGTAAAGTTTTACGTATACGTTACGTTTATACGTTATACGTATACGTTTCGCGTTCGTTTCGTGAAGTGTGACGTCACGCTTCTCTGATTGGTGTTTAATGTCACTTGGTTAAACGCCCTATTTTGTCGATTTTATTTTCCAAAAATATTATTAATGTTTTATTATGTTTGTAGAAAGGTTGTTTTTTATTTACTATCATGGTCATTAGAAACTCGTAGCTATCCGATTTATGCTCAGTGAAAACAGGCCTATTGTGAAACAATTTGTAAAATTCTTTTTTTGTTCGCAAGTTCTTCAATTGTGATGGTTGTGACGTCACACATTCATGTAGGTACAAATAAATATTCAAACGCATAACACCCCAAAATGGGTAAACTTTTACCAGCTATCCCTTTCCAGCTAATATCATGTAATATATAATAAGTCATTAGTGCACACAAAGCAAGTTGTAATAGTACATTTCGCTCATAGACGTAGATGTTTTAACCGTTAGACGTCAAATTAAAATTGGTGAAAGTGTCAAGTGAAAAGTGACATCAAATTTTTAATATCAGGAAATCTTATTTTAAACATATACATTTTTTTTTGGGATCCGTACCTGAAAAGGAAAATAAAGTACCCTTAATCGTTTATGACAACGGGCTTCTCAAGAGTTATATTTCTACCAATGTCAAATTAAAAATTTAAAGATAAAGATACATTTATTTACCAAAACATGTGTGTACATATTACATTTGCATGAATATATTTCAGATGTCAGTGTTAGTTTTAGGTGTCACATGTTTTGCCAATATATGGCGTGTAAAAATTGGGGTTAGTAATATTCTGTTTTGTTTTGTTTGGTTTACAAAGCTTTCTTTGACAAAATTAGAATAACGTCAAACTAGACAAGGACTTAGAACGAGACATACCATTTACTAAACAATTTAAGCGCTCTTATCGCTATGAGCAATCTCTCACAGGCAAACCAAATTATCATTGAGGTAGGCCTATGTCCAGCTGTAGACGTATGCAGACTGATGAGGATGAAGATGATGATCATGAAAACTTATTTACAATTTTGGGCCCAGGGATTGGAACTAGGACCTCTCGGTATCACTTGTGACAACTAAACTAACGAGATAGTCAATAATAATAAAAAACAACTGTCCAGCTGATTTGTAATTTCGTGTCCAGTGGTTTTTACGTTCTTGCGCATCGTTATCCCGACTGTCGACATATAATGAAATATAATCTTTAGGTGTTCTTCTAAATGGTCAGTGAAGCAACTCAGAACATATTTTAATCTGTCACAAAATCGTTTTTTTACATCAGCTCGTCACAATTACTACATCCTGATGGACAAATCTCAGACAATGAAGTCTAAAGAAATATAAACCAAGACACGCTGGGCCACACAGCGCCATCTAGTCCCAAACTAAAACCAAAATCGGCTTGATAAAAGTCATCAAAAATCAAAGATCGCTAGCATCAAATAGTCACATCATCATCGATAGATGTCCACTGCTGGACATAGGCCTTTCCTTTTATAGTAGCTCGACAAAATAGCTTCCCTACGCCTGATGGAAAGCGAAAGAGAAGCCCAAGTCTCTGTGACAACGGGCAAGTAGCTGGTCAGTTACTTGTCAGTTGCCACCGCCATGCCGGCCCAACCCCGAACCCCCCCAAGAGCTTCGGAAACCCTACGGCAGAAACACGGCCCGAAGGTCATTTGGCTGCGGTATTCTATAGGGTGGAGGTCCTTCCACGGACGGGCGGCTCAATTTGCGTGCCTCTCCAGCAATTCGCCACTTTGTTAAACATCTGGAGGATTTATCCATAATCGGCACGCTGGGCAGGTTTACGATCGCAGGGCGTAGCATCTCGCTCCGGTGACGCTGCTGCCCGTCACTGACCTGTGGTATTTAGGCACGCCTTCAATTGTGATGGTTTTACCGCCATCAGTCGGTTGCCAGAGCCTCATTTTGTTATTCGGCAGGATGCACCACGGGCATGTGAGGATGGCTTGGAGCGAAAAGGTGATCCTGATTAATAGTCTTATAAGAATGTGTAAATATTTCTCTCAGGCATTTGTTCTGTACGTAAATAGACATTTAACAATTGTATTCGCATTTATCCGTACAGAGTGTAATTTATCAACGCTAAAATCCCAGGCTGTTGGGTCGTTCAACGTCTAGGCTCACATCTCCAGACTTTTGTTAAGTCTGAACGTATGTGATATATTGAATGAGTTTAAATGACGTCAGTTGTCTTGTCTCATGAAGAATGTGGATTTATTTACGCACCGTAGAATGGAATAGAAATGATTTATTTCATTCAACACATATATGTAGAGACCATGTGTTTGATAGTCCCCGAGATATACCTATATCTACATAACATATTATTGTTAATATCATTATCATCATCATCAACCTATCACAGTCCACTGATGGACATAGGCCTCTTCAGTTATTAGCGTGGCGATTATGGGTAAATCCTCCAGGTGTTTGGATAAGGGGGCGAACAACTGGAGAGGCTGATGATGATGATGAGGGCGTAGCTTCACTCCGGTGACGCTGCTGCCCGTCATCGGCCTGTGGTATTTAACTACGTCTTCGATTGTGACTGTTATACCGCCAGTCGGATGCACCACGGGCTGGTGAGGGTGGCTTGGAACGAAAAGATGATATGTCGCTCCTTACATCCCACGGGATCAGATGGGATAGTCATATTCTACACCCGGGAACTACACGACAGTATACTGTACAATGAGATATACGTGTATTCTTTCTAAACAACTTCCATACTGTAGTTCTTCTCTACACTGTGGCGGCCCCTTGCTGAAACTCACAAAACTTATTCTATATTTCATTTTATTGTTCACTAACGACCCTCACACAGGTTCCCCTGAATTTATACATTTTCCAGTCATTTTTCAAATACTATGTTTCCTGAAGTAAGGGCGAGGTTCGTAAATGATGAAGGAAGAAATCGTGTAATTAGGGTTCCGTAGCCAAAATGGCAAAAACGGGACCCTTATAGATTCGTCATGTCTGTCTGTCTGTCCGTCCGTATGTCACAGCCAGTTTATTCCGAAACTATAAAAGCTACATTATTAAAATTTGGTACATAGATGTATTCTGCAAACCACATTAAGATTTTAAGATAAAATCAGAAAAAAATCCAAAATTTTTGGGGTTCCCCATACATAGAACTGAAACTCAAAAATTTTTTTTCATTAAACCTATACGTGGTGGCTATCAATGCATAGGTATTTGAAAATGATGTTGAGGTTTCTAACATAATTTTTTTCTAAACTTAATACATAGTTTGCGTGAGAGACTCTTCCAAAGTGGTAAAATGTGTTTAGCTCTGCTGCCCACGACTTACAAAAATACTTGAACCTCTGGGCAAAATTCATCATCATCAGCCTATTACAGTCCACTGCTGGACATAGGCCTCTCCAGTTGTTCGCCACTTATAGCAAACATCTGGAGGATATACCCATAATCGCCACGCTGGGCAGGCGGGTTGGCGATCGCAGGGCGTAGCTTCTTGCTCCGGTGACGCTGCTGCCCGTCACCGGTCTTTAGTATTTAGCTACGCCTTCAATTGTAATGGTTATACCGCCACCAGTCGGTTGCCAGAGCCTCGTTTGTTATTCGGCAGGATGCACCACGGGCAGGTGAGGTTGGCTTGGAGCGAAAAGATGATAGGCCGCTCCCTTACATCCCAAAAAAAAATTATGTCCAATATAAATGGGCCTCACTCAGCATTTAAGCTGCGACGTGTGATGCCTAACTCCTTAAACGAAGCTTAACTATATTTAATCTAACCATCAATTACCCTATAAAAAACATTTCAAATTACCTTCACCACTCAAATCAACCGACATAATTTGCGCAGCGAAAGCGAAAAAAATCGCACTTCAAAAATTAACCCTCCACTCGCTTAAAAACAATAGCGGTAATCGAAAATGCCCAATCAACTCTAATAACCCTTAAACGAACGAAAATAAAGCTCAGAACTGGGTCGATTATGCCCCTGTCAAATGTGGGGTTAACAAAAAAACACTGGCTGATTGTCTTAAGTTTTACAAAAGGGTTAAAAAAAGTGCGGCGATGAGTGTTGGTTTTAGAAAATAGATGGTTCTGTATGAAATATTGTATTTTTTATTAAAATTGCGTAATGACGTTCTTTTTTTTTACCATTGGAATTCACTGAGTATAGCTATTCAAGCTGTACATTGCTAGAAAAGCTTAGGGATAATGATCCCGAAACCACGGTTTAGTAATGACTAAACCGTGGTTTCGGTCCCCACCCGGGACAAACATTCGTGTGATGAACATTTTGTGCGTTTTCCGTATCTGGCAGTTAACATATGAATTTAAGTATATATTTGTGCTACATTCGTTGTTCTGATATCCATAACACAAGTATACATTTAAAGCAGCTATATTTTAAAATCGGAGCAATGTACGTTGTCTAATATTTATGTATGACGTTTTCATTAACTGTACCGGACCCTAAAACTCAACTTAATTGTCTTAAGTGGTACAAAAGGGTTAAAAAGGCCCCCTAAATAGTACGGCTACCCTTTGTGAGGATCGGTTAAGCGTCATAAAGTGAACACAATAGGTTTTTTTAGGTGAAAGACCTTTTTGTTTTAGAGAGATTGCTAAGAGCGATATTGGGTTAAGAATTGGTACCGAGTTTGAGTGGGCAAAGGTGTTGGAACACCTTCTGTACAGGTGTTAGTTGAAGGGTTAAGTGTGGGTTTAATACCTAGGGAAAGTTGAAAGGTGGTGGCAACCGACTGGTGGCGGTATAACCATCTCGATTAAACTCGTAGCTGAATACTACAGGCCGGGGCAGCGCCATCACTACTTACTTTGGGATCGGAGCAATGTATGTGATGTTGTCTGATATTAAATAAATAAATAAATAACCCAAGACATGCCACGCTGATGTAATTGGGGGATGTAAGGGAGCGGCCTATCATCTTTTCGCTCCAAGCCAACCTCACCTGCCCGTGGTGCATCCTGCCGAATAACAAACGAGGCGCTGGCAACCGACATGTGGCGGTATAACCACCACAAACGAAGGCGTAGCTAAATACTACAGGCCGATGACGGGCAGCAGCGTCACCAGCCAGAGCAAGAAGCTACGCCCTGCGATCGCCAACCCGCCTGCCCAGCGTGGCGATTATGGGTATATCCTCCAGATGTTTGCTCTAAGTGGCGAACAACTGGAGAGGCCTATGTCCAGCAGTGGAATGCAATAGGCTGATGATGATTGATGATGCCACGCTGGGCCACACAGCGTTATCAAGCCCCAAACTAAGCCAAAGCTTGTACTATGGGTACTAGGCAACTGATAAACTTACTTAGATACATTTTTTTTGTAAATAAATACATATTATACATAGAAAACACCCAGACCAATACAAACAGACATGTTCATGCACACAAATGTTTGTAGTGTGTGGGGATAGAACCGTCGACCCTTGGCTCAGAAGGCAGAGGTCACTACCAATTGAGCCACCGAGCCAGTCATATATACATATTTTATATTATATACATATTTTTTTCATTCTATAAACGCTAGAGAATCATCACAACAAAGTTCGTAAATACATTGCCTGTCATTAAGAGAGGTAGGGCATAGCGAATCTTCGAAACCAATTGAGCCACCGAGCCAGTAAACTATATTTATTACATTGCGTGTCTTGGCTCTCGCGCGATCAAGAGAATATTATCATCATGGTGTCAGTCACTTCTTAACTCTATAAATAACACCATTGATTAATGTGTTCTTAGTCATGCGTATGCAAATGAAAATTTCAATCTAAACTAATGGATGCAGGCGCCGGAAATTTAATAAGCCTACGGTTTTTTAGTGATCAAAATCATTAAAATTCAATTTAGCTATTTTGTGGGGGACGCACGGCACTGTGGAATGAGTAGCGTAGTAATTATTTAAGGTTCCGTACTCGAAAGGTAAAAACGTTCACTTTCGAACCGTTATGTTGGCGAACAGTTCATGGGTCAAATGTCTTTTGGGCGAATAGTTAATGGGCCAAATAATCTGTTGGTCAAACGTTCACTGACGAACCGTTCTGTTGGCGAACAGTTCATGGGTCAAATGTGTTTTGGCAAAGATTCTGTTGGTCAAACGTTCATGGAACAATCGACTGTTGGCGAACCGTTTCAGACTCAAAAAACGGAACCCTATTACTAAGACTTCCCTGTTAGTTCGTCCACCAGTTCGTCTTTTTTTATAGCTAGCTCGACATAATGGCTTCCCTACACCTGATAGAAAGCGAAAGAGAAGCCCAAGTCGCTGTGACGATGTTAGCCCAAGACAGTGACAGTTACCTGTAAGTTTCATCTGGCTGTCACCCGGCTGTACAATAAAAGTGTTTTTGCTGTTTTTTGTTCGATAACAAAAAGTATCAGGTAATCGCTTGAAATCTAATCAATGTTACGGAACCGTTCGTGCGCTACTCCGACTCACTTGGTCGGTTTCTTAATTAATAGGAGGGTGTAGTTACTTTAGCGGTTATTAAACTTACTTATTAGCTAAGTAGCTTTCCGCCCGCGGCGTTGCCCGTATATCACTCGCTGTATTTACACTACTTTCAATGTATACCAATAATTTTAGAAAATTGTTTTTTTTTTAAATAAGTAATTCACTTCGCTTAGGTTATTTAAAACTGATCAGTGTTTCTCTACTATATTATGCATATGTAGTGTTTCTCTACTATTAAAAAAACCGTATCAAAAATCCTTGCGTTCTTTCAAAAAAACATCAAAAGAAACTAAAATTTTCTTCTCATCGATATTATAATCTCCTAAACAGTTCAATGGTATGTAGAAACCTACATAGTGACTAAAAACCAAACCACTATAAAATATGGAGACAATGGGACCAACCCTTTCTAACAAAAAAATAATTTTCCAAATCGGTTCACCACTCTCGGAGATATGTAAAAAATCTGTTGAATTGAAAACCTCCTCTCTTTTCAGTCGGCCAACTAATATTGAAATAAAAAAATTTGGAAAAAAAACGACTTTAAGACTACAGCCAATACAATATACCTATACCATATTTATTTGGTTTTTTATTGTCTTTTTTTCAAAACCCACTGAGTTGATTAAATTTATATGGGACCACCTCTGAATGATAACCTATCAAACAAAAAAAGAATCACTAAAATCCATTCATAATAACCGGAGAAATCGAGTAACATACATACAAAAAAAACATACGGGTCGAATTAAGAACCTCCTCCTTTTTGAAGTCGGTTAAAAAATCGATATTAATTAATCGAATTGGGTACAACACTATCTGAAATCCTTTTAAGCGAGGAAGCTTGACTTACTTTATCTACTTTAAGTGAAACTGGTTTTAAATTTCCTGTTAACAGTGTTTTATTTTGATACTAATGACCGGCCTTTGTGTACATTATACGAGTAAATTAAAAAGTTAAGCATTTTCTATAATATGTACATCTTTTTTGAGTTTGTAAGGTAAAATTGAGTGGCATTTCTTAGGTTATTTATAAGCATCATACTTAGGGTTGTAAGGGAGCGGCCTATCATGTTATCGCTCCAAGCCACCCTCGCCGGCCCGTGGTGCATCCTGCCGAATAACAAACGAGGGTCTGGCAACCGACTGGTGACGGTATAACCATCACAATTGAAGGCGTAGCTAAATACCGCAGGCCGATGACGGGCGGCAGCGTCACCTTAGCGAGGAGCTACGCTCTTCGATCGCCAACCCGCCTCCACATGTGGCGATTATGGGTATATCCTCCAGATGTTTGCCCAAGATGGCGAACAACTGGAGAAGTGTGCAGCAGTGGACTGTAATAGGCTGATGATGATGACACTCTGCGATCGCCAACCCGCCTGTCCAGCGTGACGTTAATGGGCCAAGCCTCCAGATATTTGTCCAAAGTGGCGAACAACTGAAGATGCTTATGTCCAGCAGTGGACTGCAATAGGCAAATGATGATTATGATTACTTAATCTTATTTTTTTCTTCCAGTGCGTCCGCTCTGGGTTCGTCTGCAGGGTGGAAAGCGCCCCCTGGTGGCTGGCCAGAGCACTGAGCTGGTCTGCCAAGCTGTTGGAGCGAGACCCAAACCCACCATATCCTGGTGGAAGGGCGGCACGAGACTCAAGACTGTGAGAGAAACTGTGAGTAAACTGGTTATTTTAGAAAGAAATAAAGAAAGAAAAGAAAAAAAATTGATTGATTCTTTAATCTTCTGCTTTGACACTTGATTGGCTCTCCTTTTTTTCTAGAAGAAGATAGAAGATAATGTTCATATACTCGTAGAATTGCTGGCTATATGAAAGCAATTAATTCCCGGGATTAGAACCTTAAACCCTATATGGTATGAGCAAACATAAAACAAAAAAAAATGCGCCGGACAATTCTCTCTACCTTTGAGCCAAGCAGAAACAGTCCCCTGTATCCTTGTATGTACCATAAGTACTATGTATTTGATGACTGTGGCGTGTCCCCGAACACCCAGATCCGATTAAGAAAACTTCACTTCCTAAACTGTTCCATTCCGGAAATCGATCCCAAAACCTTCAGGTCGCTTTGTGACTTTGACTCAAATCCTAACTCAAAGCCGTCCGATATTTTGCTCCATACTCCAAAATTTTATTTACAAAAATCACCCCTCCAAAGCGAAACATTCCGCAATAACAAACCCACACTATTGATTGACATTTGTCAATAAAAAAACTCCATTTCAAACTTAGGTCGCCTACCAATTTACAGTCAAATCAAATCGCTCTTTGACATCGAATCAATCATGGTTCGCACAAAGCAAATTGATCAATTCCGAATATGGGAAATACACCCTTTCGTTTCGCATAAAAACTGGTTTATGTGGCATTCCGGTCCCTTCTGGCAGATGCAATAAAATTTATAGCCGCAGTATCTGTTTCTACCATTTCCGCCTTTTTGTTGCGAATGTCACACTTACTGACGTATTTCTGTCTATGTACCTAATCCTTACTTCATCTATACTAATATTATAATTATTACTATACTATAATATTATAAAGCTGAAGAGTTTTGTTTGTTTGTTTGAACGCGCTAATCTCAGGAACTACTAGTCCGAATTGAAAAATTCTTTTTGTGTTGAATAGACCATTTATCGAGGAAGGCTTTAGGCTATATAACATCACGCTGCAACTATTAGGAGCGAAGAAATAATGGAAAATGTAAAAAAAAACGGGGAAAAAATAACTATTCCACGCGGACGAAGTCGCGAGCACAGCTAGTAATATTATAAAGCTGAAGAGTTTTGTTTGTTTGTTTGTTTGAACGCGCTAATCTCAGGAAGTACTGGTCCGAATTGAAAAAATATTTTTGTGTTGAATAGACCATTTATCGAGGAAGGCTTTAGGCTATATAACATCACGCTGCAACTATTAGGAGCGAAGAAATAATGGAAAATGTAAAAAAAACACGGGGAAAAAATAACTATTCCACGCGGACGAAGTCGCGAGCACAGCTAGTATTATATAAAACGAGATATAGATGGATATTCATTACTGCACAAGACATAAACATTACCTATATGAAAAACACATCATAACCATCAGCCTATTGCAGTGCACTGCTGGACATAGGCCAGTTGTTCGCCAATTAGGGCAAACATCTGGAGGATATACCCATAATGGCAAAGCTGGGCAGGCGGGTTAGTGATAGCAAGGCGTAGCTTCTTGCTCCGGTGAAACTGCTGCCCGTCATCGGCCTGTGGTATTTAGCGACGCCTTCAATCGTGATGGTTATACCGCCAATTGGCGATTGCCAGCGCCTCGTTCGTTATTCAGAAGAAGAAGAAGATGATAGGCCGCTTCCTTACATCCAAATTTGTGTTTAGGCTTTTTTTTTTTTTTTTTTTATAGTAGCTCGACATAATGGCTTCCCTACGCCTAATGGAAAGCGAAAGAGAAGCCCAAGTCGCTGTGACAACGGGCGAGTAACTGGTCAGTTACCTGTCAGTTGCCACCGCCATGCCGGCCCAGCTCCAACCCCCCACGAGCTCCGGAAACCCTACTCACCGGCAGAAACACGACTCAGAGGTCATTTGACTGCGGTATTCTATAGGGTGGAGGTCCTTCCCCGAACGGGCGGTTCAATTCGAGCGAAGATTCGCTTTGCCCTACCTCTCTTAAGTATATTATATTTGTAAAACCTTCGTGTTTCTGATACCCCTAACACAAGTGCTTAAGCTACTTACTTTGGGATTGAAGCAATTATTATAGGAGATGCTGTGTGATATTATCTAGAGAAAAAGGTCCACGGAACGAATCAAGAATATTTTCACATTAAAAAAATCCGCTTACCAACAATTTTTGACCTAAAATATGACGCCATTATTTTTCATCGAATATCTAGAAAACCAATAGAATGAACTATTATGTACAGTCGTCTGTAGCATCGGGATGGCTCTTGCACCTTGATTGCATAGTAATAAGGTCGGTTTTAAGTTAGCAGAATGCGGATAGTTCGATGTCCTTATACGTTACAGTTTGCTCTATAAATTCGGATTTATGGCTAGTTTCTAGCGTCTCTGCAGGTTGGATATTAAAAAGTTTTTTATCGTTCTATAACCCTGTATGGGTACACAGTTTGTTTGCCCTGGATTACTGTTTTACTCAATGTTTTGATGAACGACTGGCTAGGTGGCTCATTTGGTAGTGACCTCTGCCCTCTGAGCCAAGGGTCGTGGGTTCGATTCCCGCGCAGTACAAACATTTCTGTTCATGAACATGACTGTTTGTATTGGTCTGGGTGTTTTCTATGTATAATATGTATTTATTTACAAAAAAAAATGTATCTAAGTAAGTTTATTAGTTGTCTAGTACCCATAGTACAAGCTTCGGCTTAGTATGGGGCTAGGTGGCGCTGTGTGGCCCAGCGTGGCATGTCTTGGGTTATCTATTTATATGTGTAAGCAAATATTTATTCAGTTACCTGTCAGTTGCCACCGCCAAGTATATTTTTACACCTATGTGTAAAAATACACTTCTTTCTTCTTCTTCTTTAAATAGGTTACGTTAGAATGTTAAATTTGTTGTCGAATTTAGTATAATCCATTAATAAATTTATGTTACTTTTATTATACCTACCATACTTTCATTACAACCTAATTTCCACTATTTTATTTCTATAAAGTAATATGATTATACATAACACTAATATTATAATATTAAAAATCTGGACCTCTTGGGGGTTAAATGATAATAATTTCCTAGGCATGTCTTATTAACTTCTTAAAAACGTGTTGAGATATCCAATCATAATTTAATATCATTTTTGTCGAGATTACTTTAAAGTTAATAAGTATTAAGAGTACTCGTTAAACGTTGAAATTACTAGAACCTTATAAAAAGTCAAATCAAGACTTTTTTTTTAACAATAAATATCAGACAACATAACATACATTGCTCGGTCCAAGTAAAAAGAGTACTAGGTCAAGTACTTGTGTCATGGGTATCAGAACAACAAAGGTATTGTATACCTGCAGTCGTCGTATAGTCAGAATAATTGCCCAGGCCTTGGCGATAGCAGCTACTTATAAATGAATAGCTGAGCCCGCGGCTTCACCCGCGTTTATGTTACTCTCAATCCCTTCAACTATCTCCACTTAATAAATCACGTCAATTCGTCGCTCCGTTTTGCCGTGAAAGAAAGACATACATACAGACAGAAAGACAGACTCACTTTCCCATTTATAATATTAGTATGGATATTAAATACCCCAAGACATGCACGCCGGGTCGTTGCCGTAAAAAAGAAGCTCAAGTTTCTCTTTCGCTTTCCACCAGACGAGGGAAAGCCACTAAAACCGTGTTACTATAAAAAAAAAATCTAGAATCACTCCATCCCCTCAATAAGCAAACGCCCACACAATTACGCCCCAAGTCGCCAAGTATGCAAAGTAACATACTACGTATACTTCACGCGAGGCGTCGAGAAACTCTTTAAAAGTCGAAAAATTTCAGCCATTCTTTTCCGGGGCGACTCGTTAAATTCCCCATTCGAAGCAATTCTCGGCAACTGCGCAATCCACATTCATAAGGCAAAAATATTACGAAACAACCAATCTGGACGATTGGAAAAGGAAAAATCGCGATAGAGGGAAGCGGGCGTTGAGTCCCGTGCGAATGTTTATTTGTAAACTCTGCAAGTGTTACATCATAGGTATTAACAATAAGTAAAAGAAACATATTGTTTTAAACATATTTCACTCCTGTGTGAGTCTCTGGGTAGCATTTTTAATCATTTAGGCTTAAATTAAATTTACAAATAAGACAAACATGCCGTACAAAAATTTTATGGTGTTTACTTATATCAAATCGAAATGACTAACTGTAATATAAATAAGCTTTAGGCATAACTCAAAAAATACTAGATATTATGTAATCCATATAACATAGAAATATGTTGAGATGATTTATTTTTTACTTGTATAATTTTAATGCTTCAACATCATACCTTTACTAGTTAGTATACCTATCTAAAATATAATATTATGTTGCAATAAACATATTCTATTCTATTCATAAATTACGTTATTGTAAGAAATCAGTTCATTTAGAATTCGGGTTTCAAACTACCATAAAAGACCCCACAAATTGTTGGCACAAGAACTCGAGAAATTGTTTGCAACCAATGGCGGAACGAATAATTCAGAGAGGACCGTTTTCATCGAAGCTTTCCTCCCGCTCGCTAAATGTGCGAGCGAATATTGATATGCTTGTATGTTTATGCTGGTGAAAGAATTGAATGCCCTACTGTTTGCGATTTTTATTCTGTCTATTTTATGGTCTTAGACAAATGGAATCAGCACGGATCCCTAACTTTTTTTCTAATAACATATAACCTATGTTCGCCGAAGATATTGTAGCTTTCCGACAGTGAAAGAATTATGTAAATCGGTCCAGTAGGTTCGAAGCCGATTCATTTCAAATAAACAAACAATAAAATCTTTAAAAAAACACTTCTTAATCGTCAAATTATGCAGGTGCAAATAACAATTTTTTTTTACAGTAGATCGACATATGTCTTCCCTACGTCTGATGGAAAGCGAAAGAGAAGCCCAAGTCGCTGTGACAACAGGCAAGTAACTGGTCAGTTACGTGTCAGTTGCCATCGCCATGCCGGCCCAACTCTAGCCCCCACCAGCTCCGGAAAACCTAATTTGGATTTACTCTTCTACCCTATAGAATACCGCAGACTAATGACCTCCGGGTCGTGTTTCTGCCGGTGAGTAGGGTTTCGAAGCTCCTTGGGGGTTACGGGTGGGGCCGGTATGGCGGTGGTACTTACCAGTTACTTGCCTATTGTCAAAGCGGCTTCTCTTTTGTTTTCCATCAGGCGTATGGAAGCCATTATGCCGAGCTACTGTAAAAAAAAGCTGTTGTCCCCACCTAAAATACAGGTGTCCTTAGAGGCATAACACGTAAATTACACAAAATTACCCACAAAGTTTGTATAAACCTATTATGTCATCAATTTGTATTGCCACACCTGTTTTCGGACGTAATCGATTTGGAACAATGAACGAGTGATTGAATACTCGCTATGATATTAACTGTTAGAGTAAAGGCTCATAAATGTCTATTGTTGTACAAACTATTGGGTTTTAGGGAGGGAAAGTACGTATCGATAATATTGAGTATCGATATTGGATAGTGAAGAACGTTTTAAGAAAGACGTGGCGTGGGACGCCCCGCAACCCGTTGCGTTCCGCGACCTTAGAAGAACTGCTGGCATTGGCATGAAGAAAGCCTGGTTAGAGAAATGTGGCGTGAATTGAAATAGGCCTTCGTTCAGCAGTGGGCGGACCAGGGCTGATGGCTGATTGGACAATGAAGCGTGAAGAGATCTTAGATGTAAGGGAGCGCCCTATTATATTTTCGCTCCAAATCACCCTTAGCTGACGAATAACACGCGCTGGCAACCGATTGTTGGCGGTATAACTATCAAGATTAAAGGCGTAGCTATATACCATAAGCCGATGACGGGCAGCAACGTCACCGGAGTGAGAAGCGATGCCCTGCGTTCGCTAACCCGCCTGCCCAGCGTAGCGTTTATGTGTAAAGCCTCCAGATGTTTGACCAAAGTGGCGAACAACTGGACAGACTTATATCCAGCAGTGGATTGCGATAGGGTGATGTTGATGAAGAGAACATATCGTATTTTATATAGGTATGTTCCATATTATAAAAAAGGAATCCCTTTATCGATACTACAACAAAAAAATTGATCTACAGACATCACTAACAATTTTCACCTATTCCTAGGAAGCAGTAATTGGACTATAGAATACGTTGTGATTGAAAATCAACAATAGAAATGTACGGGTCCCTGTTAATTGCATCTATCTATTTGCGTTTGTATCATCAATTCTCAATATATTCCTATTCAACCGATATAATGTTAATGATAAAATTTTAATGTTAGAACACAACAACGATTTTCTTTGCGTAAATTCGTTTTTAGACGGCGAAAAGAAAAAAGTAGGCTTAGTTTTTATCTTCCACTATAAACCAATCATTGTCGAACAGGGCTGATCCTTGGAGCCGCTCCCGTCTCTCCCCCCAGAGACGGTATGCCTAGGCATTTTCCGGTGAAAAACCCAACCTTCCCACTGAAATTGTCGTTTTGTCCTAATGTAGAACCTAGTGCCGGCAACCCCCCTATGGGCAAGTAACTGGTCAGTTACCTGTCAGTTGCCACCGCCATGCCGGCCCAACCCTAACCCCCCACGAGTTCCGTAAACCCTACTCACCGGCAGAAACACGACCCGGAGGTCATTTGGCTGCGGTATTCAGTCATCATTCAGGGTGGAGGTCCTTCCGCGGACGGGCGGCTCAATTTGAGCGAATCGCTATGCCCTACCTCTCTTGTACTAAATAATAAATCAGCTATCAGAGGTTGTATAGAGTGAGGAGAGGAGGTCCTTTTTAGGGTTCCGTAGCCAAAATGGCAAAAACGGGACCCTTAAAGATTCGTCATGTCTGTCTGTCTGTCTTTCTGTCCGTCCGTATGTCACAGCCAGTTTATTCCGAAACTATAAGAGCTACACTATTGAAACTTTGTACGTAGATGTATTCTATAAACCGCATTAAGATTTTAAAATAAAATCAGAAAAAAATCAAAATTTTTGGGGTTCCCCATACTTAGAACTGAAACTCAAAAATTTTTTTTTCATCAAACCTATACGTGTGGGGTATCTATGGATAGGTATTTTAAAATGATGTTGAGGTTTCTAAAATCATTTTTTTCTAAACTGAATAGTTTGCGCGAGGGACTGTGTGTCCAAAGTGATAAAATGTGCCTATGAAATTACTATGAAAACTAAGCTAACGAAAATTAGTTTGAATGAAATCTAGACAGTAGTTTTTTTAAACGTCATAAATCAAATTACCTAATTTTTTTCATTCAATCAGTGGTACGGATCCCTACGTGTGCGAGTCCGACTCGCACTTGGCCGGTTTTAAATTCAGAAATCACACGGCACTTACTAAGACAATATCACAATAATAAAACAGTATCGGCTCAGACAGGCTCGGTGGCTCATTTGGTAGTGACCTCTGCCCTCTTTTTTTTTTTTTTTTTTTTTTTTTTTTATAGAGGGGAATGCATTAGGCACCTTCATGCCGTCTCCGGGGGGAGGCGGCATGGTGTGTGGGACTCACACCTCCCAAAAAGGGAGGGCATACCCACTAAACCCCCCTGTGTCGCCAGTGGGCAGCAAGTTGCAGGGACACGGGTAGCGCCGAAGCATACGGCCACATCCCTGCCTGCCCTGGCCAGCCGCAGATGATAAGCAGCCGGCACTCCTGGTCCGGGGAGGGCAAATACCCCTGCCCCCGGATCCGGGGAGCAATAGAGTGCTCCCCGGGCGGACCTCGTGCAACGGTGTGGCTGCACCCACCACACCGTCACGCCCCTATGAGTGGATCGCGCCCCCGCACTCACCACTCGGGGCTCGAAGGAGAGGCTCAGAGGGCATACGATGCGTTGTATGCCCTCCGGCGACGCCCGGGCCGGGGGCGGCGTAGAGCGGGCGCGTCTACCGCAGCCTCACGCTCTCTTTCCGCCGCCTCCTTCTGCGAGATCACTGTCTCGCAGAATGCGAGCATCGCTCGCCAGACCTCCTTCGACGCCGTCATCTGCCGCAAGAGTTGCGGCAGATCGAGGTCCTGTGCGACAGTGACGAGGACGGAGCGCTCATTGGCCCAGGCAGGGCAATGCCGAAGCGTATGCTCTGCCGTGTCCTCCGAGCCACTGTCGCAGTGACGGCATAGAGGATCAGGCTCTCGCTTGATCCTCCATAAGTACCGGCCGAAACATCCATGTCCCGTGAGGACCTGGGTCAGCCGGTACGTCACCACCCCGTGGGGGCGCCGCATCCACTCTTCCAGAATGGGGCCAATGGCCTGAGTGGTGCGGCGCCCCCACTGAGCGGCCTCAAGGCGCTCACGCCATACTGTGAGCGCCTCCGCCTCAACAGCCACTTTTTGCGCGCCGACTTCGGCGGGCGCTGGCCGGAGGCCCCGCGACCGCTGCTCGGCTCGCCACAGGTAGACTGCGGCGAGTACGGCAGCGTCCAGGTCCCACGGAAGGGACCCGGCAATCGCGGTGGCGGCATCCGCGGATATAGTTCTATATCCGCGGATGGCCCTTAACGCGAGGGGGCGTTGGGCCCTCCGCAGCGCGCGGGAAGTCTCCACCGTAATGGCGCCAGCCCAGACCGGTGACCCATAAAGGGCCATCGATCTGAGGACGCCCAGGTAGAGTCGTCGGCACGCTGCAGAGGGCCCCCCCACATTGGGCAGCAGTCCACTTAATGCGCCCGCTGTCCCCGCCAACTTGGGCCACAGCTTCTCGAAGTGGCCCTTAAACGTCCATCGCCCGTCGAGCCACAATCCTAAATATTTCAGGATTGTGCCGACGGGAATCCGCACGCCTTCTACCATCACGACAGAGTCGGTGGGAGGCGTGCGCCGAGGCCCATGGAAGCATATGGCCTCGGTTTTCTCCAGGGCCACTTTGAGGCCCAAGGCGCGGATCCGGCGGACCACTGCCCCCGCCCCCTGTGAGGCGCGCTGTATGGCCTCGGCGTGGGTTTTCCCTTTGGCCGTCACCAGGGTGTCGTCAGCGTAACAAGTTACGCCGACGCCAGCCGGGAGACGGCCGCGGAGGACCCAGTCGTAACCGATGTTCCACAGGAGCGGACCAAGAACCGAACCCTGTGGAACACCGCACGACATAGGGTGGGTCTCCACACCAGTGCGCGCCTCATAGGCTACGCTCCTTCCCTCTAGGTAAGAGCGCACCGCCGCCTGCAGGTACTCCGGTACACCATGGTGACGGAGCGCCTGCAGGATACAAGGCCAAGGGAGGGAGTTGAACGCGTTGGCGATGTCGAGAGACACCGCCACCAGAACTCCCCCCTCAGCCACCGCCCGATCCGCCAACCCCTTTACGCGGAGGATGGCGTCTACGGTGGAGCGTTCGACCTGAAGCCATACTGGTACGGCGACAGATCCGGCCGCACTTGCGTCAAGTGCTGGATGAGGCGGGAAGCGATTAGACGTTCTAAAAGCTTCCCAGCCTCATCCAGCAAGACGATCGGGCGGTATCCCGACGGGGAATCTGCTGGGCGCCCTTCTTTCCTTAGCAGGATTAGGCGCCCTACCTTCCACACCGCCGGGAAATGACCCTGGCGTAGCGCCTCAGATGCCAAGCGTCTGAAGCGCTCCTCCAACCATCCAAGAGCCAGGGCCAGCACCTTGCCCGGTACTCCGTCCGGGCCAGGTGCGACGCTCTTTGAACGCAGCCGCTTAACGGCCGCGCTCACCTCCTCCTCCGTAACCTCCTCGAATCCTTGTCCCGCTGGCGGATGCGGGAACATTCGAGGAGGCTCCCACCCTTCTAGAGCTGGGAAAAGGGCGGGAACTACGCTCTGCAGGACCCTTGGCTCGAGCGTCAGAGTCACCGGGGGGGTCCAAGGGCGAAGCTTTTGCCTCGCCCGTCTGTAGGGCCGCCCCCAGGGGTCCCGGCTCAGGGACGATAGCATTTCGTCCCTGGAGCGCTTCTTGCCCTCCCGGATCGCTTCCTGGAGGGCTGCCTTCGCTGCTCGGTAGGCGTCGAGCAGCGGGGCCTCCTGGGCCGCATCGCGTCGCCGTCGTCGCCGGTGGCGCTGGATGGTGCGCCTCGCACTTACGCAGGCCTCACGGAGGGCTGCGATTTCAGGGCTCCACCAGTAGACGCTCCGTCTCGGAGGCCGAGGTCCGGGTCGGGGCATTGACGCGCTACAAATGCGCGTCATGGCCCCCCGGAACTCCTCGGCCTCAGCGTCCACCTCGGTGCGCCTCGTACCCTCCGAAATCCAGGCTTCCACTATCGCCGCCTCCTTCGCTTTCTCCCGATCAAGCCTTGACAAAGTCCAGCGTGGAAAATTGTCAAGGCCGCGGGAGGGCGGTGGAGCGGGCGATAGGAGGCTAGAGGCGGCAATGTCGAACCATATGTAGCGATGGTCCGACAATGTTTCCGCCTCCTCCAGCACCATCCAGTCGTGCACCCTGTGCGCGAGTGCAGGGGTGGCGAACGTTATGTCAACCACGGACTCTCCCTGCGGCCGCACACAGGTTGGCACGGTGCCCCTGTTGAGGATGGACAGTCCCTGGACGACGGACCACTCGAGCAGGAGCGATCCGCGTCTGTCCGTCACTCTGGAGCCCCACTGGGGGGACTTACAATTAAAGTCCCCCGCCAAGAGTACCGGGAGTTGGTGTCGCCGGAGGGATCCACCAAGCCTATCAAGGCTGGCCTCCAGCTCCGCGACACTGCGGCTGGGTGGGAAATACACACCAATGACCTCTGCCCTCTGAGCCAAGGGTTGTGGGTTCGATTCCCGCACAGTAAAAACATTTGTGTTCATGAACATGCCTGTTTGTATTGGTCTGGGTGTTTTCTATGTATAATATGCATTTATTTACAAAAAAAAATGTATCTAAGTAATAATAATAATAATAAATCTTTATTAATAAACTTATTTCTTGAACCCATTTTACAATGACGCACTGAAACCTGTGGTAGTATAAACTGTGCTACAGGCCTCAGTCCACCCCATTACAATATATCCATAACAATAAGTTTACAGACAAATATAAAATTTAATTTAATTAACAAAATAAGTAAGTAACAAATAAGTAAGTTTATCAGTTGTCTAGTACCCATAGTACAAGCTTCGGCTTAGTTTGGGGCTAGGTGGCGTTGTGTGGCCCAACGTGGCATGTCTTGGGTTATTTATTTATTTATTTAGTATAATCTTACGATATCCCTCTTGCTCCAGACGTCTCCAGATGGCAACACCACAAGCAGCATACTGACCTTTACTCCTGCCATCGACGACGCCGGCAGGGTGCTGTCCTGCAGGGCTGTGCAGTCCTCGCTGCCTCACTCCACACACGAGGACGGATGGAAGATGGAGATACAACGTGAGTATGTGCTTTGAAGGGAGCAGGGGGATCGTGATACCAAAGAGACAGCATGGTAGATTCGGCTTTTTTGTTTACGTCGGGAATGCCTTTACACATACATATTGTAAGTGGATAAGATTGAAATCTAAAAAAAACAAAAATGTTGTCCATATTAAACAATAATTTATCTGCCTACAGTTTGTATGGGAAAAGATTTTTTATTTTTGTGATTTCAATATTGCTCCCATACAAAAAGATGTTCCATTTTTTTTATACTACTAGGGTTAACAAAATGGCTGCCGGCCCGCCTGATGGTAAGCGGTCACCGCAGCCCATGAACGCCTGCAACACCAGGGGCATCGCATGCGCTTTGCCGACCCTTTAAAAACCTATTTATTTTAGACTTGAAGCGCCCCATACTGTATTCCCCTGAGAAGACTTGTGCAGGGAGCTCATTCCACAAACGCAACGTTACATTTGAGCACTATATCCAGTACTAGCTGTGCTCGCGACTTCGTCCGCGTGGAATAGTTATTTTTCCCCCGTTTTTTTTTACATTTTCCATTATTTCTTCGCTCCTAATAGTTGCATCGTGATGTTATATAGCCTAAAGCCTTCCTCGATAAATGGTCTATTCAACACAAAAAGAATTTTTCAATTCGGACCAGTAGTTCCTGAGATTAGCGCGTTCAAACAAACAAACAAACAAACTCTTCAGCTTTATAATATTAGTTAAGATTGAAAGGATGTTGTTGAAGTTTTTTAAATAACCTGTATACAATACTAGGAATGGACATTTCCTACAAAATATTTTGCTTCACCAATAAATTTAAAGCAAGCACAGATAAACCACATTCGCATACACATATTTAAACGGTAAATATGTAAATTGTAAATTTATTGACATAATTTCGGAACGGACTGTGTACTCATATTTGCCGTTATCGAAACGTAATCTGGCGTGTATAATACTAATATCCAGACACAAATGTATACGAAATTGTTAATACACAAGAGGATGTAATTTCGTACTATTCATTTGTACTATAACATGTATTAGTATGAAATTAAGAGGCAAATATACGTCCTTGTTTTAGAACCCTAATTTCTTGCTTGTCAACGTTATCCAAATGAAATTAAGGAGATGTGTAGCTATAATCCATTAAGTTCCCACAGGTGTTTCGACGAAATTGACGCCAGCCAAGCAGGTAACCCGCTGGCCGAGACGCTGAAACCTCAAGAAGTCTCTTAGTCGACTCTTTCGTTACCCACGGGAAAAATGGCTCAGAAAATCTTGCTCGGAAAAAAAAACTAAAAGTGATCATGCTCTTGAAATTTCATTGAAAACATCTTTAGAGTGTCTTCTTTCTATTGGTGTATAATATGTCATTAAAATTTAAAACTAACTTTAAGACAACGGGTTGATAAAAACTCGACGAGGGTTGGTCAAGAGGGCATGTATTGCACATTACAATAGGGTGGTAGTCCCCGCAGAGTGTCTTACGACCGTAAAAGCACTAAGCTTGGAGCCTACATAATTAAATACTGAAGTCTGGAATCTAGTACGTCCACGGTAGTCTCAATATGGCTTGTAAGCTATCCTGAAGCGTATGCAAGTGAAAGGTAATGAATCAAATCTATGGCAAGACCTTATATAATGCGGGAATCACAATGACTCCGCGATGTATACTACAGGCAGCGCCATCTCTGGTTGTGTGGCGGAACTAATGTGGGTTTCCGTATTGTTACTTGGGATAATGTGAGTAGGGTTTGTATATGAGTTACTACATAACTACAATATTTTTTTCTTATCAACATTTAAGTGTAGTCTTTCGTAAATTTTCACCTAAATTAGTCTACAATACTTTTTCCAGGGGTTGAAGATGTAGCTATGTAGTAGATGTAAATCATTGATGTCAACTTAGTACACGATGTATTAAACACCCTGTATTATAATTGAAATTCTATTGTTATTAAATCGTGGACAAGGAAAGGGTTAAAATGCGTTTTGTCCACAGATTTACCAGTACCGGTTAAGACTATAGAACCATTCATAATAGTTAAAATCTATTTTGTCCACAGACTTACCAGTAGTAAAGCTGGCTTTGGGAGCAAACCTGGATGCTGGGAAGGTGGTGGAAGGTTCCGACGTGTATCTGGACTGTAGAGTGCGAGCAAATCCGTGGCATACGCATGTATACTTTACTCACAATGTAAGTATTGAACTGCCTCAGTGACATACCTAATGGTTAGGATGTTAAGCCGACAGAGCAAGTACAAAGAGGATTTATTTAATGCACACTGGGTCACACAGCGCCATCTAGACCCAAACTAAGTCGAAGCTTGTACTATCGGTACTAGACAACTGTTAAACTTACTTGGATACACTAGCTGTGCTAGCGGCGTCGCACGCGTGGATTCAGAGTTTCAAAAATAACGGACTTCCATAAAATGACCGCTAGCAATACATTGGTGAAAACAGCATTTAATTCCATGCAATAGTTTTCGCGTGATGCGCGTTCAAAGATACAGATAAAAATTTCTCCGGTTTTCTCAACACTTCCCATCACTGCTCTGCTCCTATTGATTGTGTTTTAATGAGAAGTATATTATAACCATAAGTATGTTTTGTTAAAATCCGTCGAGTAGTTTTTGTTTCTATAACGAACAGACAGACAAAAATTTTACTGATAGCATTTTTGGCATCAGTATCGATCACTGATCCGATCACCCCTGATAGTTATTTTGAAAATAATATTCCATGTACAGAATTGACGTCTCTACAGATTTATTATTATCGATAGCAAACACCAGTCATGTTCATGCACAAATGTTCGTACTATGCTATTGTGTTATTTCTGGAGAAAAAAGATTTCTTCTTCAAGCAGAATACCTCACGACCATTTCGTTTTCAGGGTGCGGTAGTGAAGTCTGGCCCAGGCGTGCTCCTGGCCAATCAAAGCCTGGTCTTGCAGCATGTATCCCGGAAAGCGGCCGGCGCCTACGTCTGCTCAGCAAGGAACAGCCTGGGAGAAGGGTCCAGTGAGAATCTGATGCTGGATGTCAAATGTAAGTTGTGTTAATGATCTTGATGTAATATGTGGAGATGTAAAGCCCCATACAGACTCACGCCGAGAATATTTATTTATTTATTTATTTAATCTTTATTGCACATAACAATTTGTACAAAAGGCGGACTTAATGCCGCGTAGGCATTCTCTACCAGTCAACCATTGGGCTAAGCAGAAACAGTAAGAAGGTAGTGTGCTACAAACTAATAGGTACATAATTATAAGACTTATAGGAAGACCCAAAACAAAAAAAAAGAACTAATAAAGAATAAAAATGTTATATGTTGATTCATAGCTTACGTAATTACACGTACATAATAACTATTACTATGCTGATACAAATAATACAAATAATATATATACATATATATATATCCCCGAGAATTCCCCGAGAACACCCGAGAAGCGTGAATCTGATTGCTTTCTTGCTGTTTTGTATGATGTTAAGCGATGAAGAAGCCTGAGATGGAGCGCGCTTACCCAACAAAAACCGATTCACTCTTGCCTTGAATATCTGAAGATTTTATCCTTCGGGGAACACGGACTCCGGTAAAGAGTTCCACAGTTTAGCCGTTCGCACTATGAATGAAGAGGCAAAGCGCTTTGTGCGAGTCTTTGGAACCTGCACCTGAAAGTTTGGGAATTACTGGTTTAGAAGCTTCATTTATTCATAAGTCTCATTTCTGTATAGATTCCCCGACTTGCAAATCAACACAGCCCGTGGTTCTGCGCGCCGCCAGAGGAGAGATGATTGATATCGAGTGTGATTTGGACGCCAACCCAAAGGTAAGAATTCATTAAAAGTATTCTTTACTACAAGAACACATAGGTATAGGATGAATACGTATTCTTGTTGATAATTCTCCAGTATTCTTCTATGATTCTTTACTACGAGAACACATAGGTATAGAATGAATACGTATTCTTGTTGATCATTCTCCCGTATTCTTTTATGATACTACAAAATACGCGTCCAATATATTTTTATAATCTAAAATACGGACTAAATAAGTATAATGTAATTGTTTTGACCCTGGAAACATCCTTGTTCTAGGATATAAGTGGTAACAAACATACAATAAAAAAAAACTAATATTCAGTCGAATTGAGAACCTCCTACTTTTAGAAGTCGGTTAAACGGCAGTGTCACTTCGCTACCAGGATACATCTCCTCATTTGGACGGACACACACAATCATAATTTGCATATATTAACACCGATACTTATCATACACATGACGGCTGTGAAACTTCAAATTAGTGGACCCGCCCAATGGAAATCAACTGAAAACAGGGTTTACTGACGGACAGAACAAACAATCATTTATACAATGTCAGCAATACTGAGCGGGGAATATTCAGGGAATTTGGTTAAAACTTTTGCTGCTTATGACTGGGTCGATGGCTCATTTGGTAGTGTAGAAGAATAGCCAAACACCAACAATACTTTTCGTAACGAGTTTATTCAACTTAAACACTTTTCAATCTTAGTTACAAACTTTTATCCTATCGTCCAATGTAAGTTTTCAAACAATAACTTTCTATCTGCTATTACCTATTTTTTTAACTGTCACAATGACACACGTAGCGCGCGCTGGCGCGTTCGGAAACATAATCCCACAGAGTATAAACGCTTAGATACAGAATATTTAGACATTTCTAGGATCGAGTGATTTCTTATTTATCATAATTTCAAGACACTTCTTATATAATTGGTCATAATACTACTATTTATTTTGAAAACCTTACAGTAGCGACTTCTGCCTTCTGAGCCAAGGGCCGTGGATTCGATTCATGGCTCCCGATAGGCTTGCCAGGTAGGCGATAAGCGTCTGGCTTTAGCCGGACATGTTTGGCTTTTTGCGGTCGCGTCCGGCCAAATATGTACGCGTTTGGTCTGTCCGGCTTTTGTCAGGCTTTTTGTCAGAGTGGCGATTTGTACGACGATGGGCGGACGAGCGTCCGAGCGGACAAGAACAAACTGTAGGCGCGCGCGGCGCGTCCGGCACACACTCCATCTTTGATCTTATTCTCGCTTTGCATCACGTATAAATACCTACTTTTTTCAACAGCCCAGCTGTAAAAACATTATGTTTGGCATTTAAAAAAATATGTCCGGCTTTTAGGGCATAATGTCCGGCCTTATACAGTGTGCAGTCCGCCCTTTGCATTTTATGGCCTGGTATGGCCACCCGCACAGTACAAACATGTTTGTTCATGAACATGTCTGTTTGTATTGGTCTGGGTGATTACTATATATAATATGTATTTATTTACAAAAAAGTAGGTATCTAAGTATATTATTAGTTTTCTAGTAGGTACCCACAGTGAAGCATTCTCTTCACCATCAAGAGTGTGAATTCACCAATTTATGCAAACGAATCATTGCCGGGAATTGTTTAACTAAATGTTTCATTACGCACCCCCGAGTTTTATGTTAATGCTTCGATCTGTTTGTTTTGCCATCCCCCTGTTGGTATAGAAAATTGAATAAGTTAAAATTAAATGTGCAAAGTAGGTGAGGAGATTCAACCTTTGTACGCGTCGGTGAGATGCGAAGGTACGTTTAGATCTTAGAATTCACCGGATTTGTTGTTTGAATAGAATTGTTTATTAATCACATAGGTACTAGGTACTACAAACCAAAAAATAATACACACACAAAATGATTAAGACTTGGAACGGCGATGTTATGACAATAAGGGGCATCTTGAGCATATAAGCTGTAGGCCACAATTTTTTTTTTTTTTTTTATAGTAGCTCGACATAATGGCTTCCCTACGCCTGATGGAAAGCGAAAGAGAAGCCCAAGTCGCTGTGACAACTGGCAAGTAACTGGTTAGTTACCTGTCAGTTGCCACTGCCATGCCGGCCCAACCCTAACCCCCCACGAGCTCCGGATACCCTACTCACCAGCAGAAACACGACGTGGAGGTTATTTGGCTGCGGTATTCTATAGGGTGGAGGTCCTTCCCCGGACGTGCAGCTCAATTCGAGCGAAGATTCGCTATGCCCTACCTCTCTTCATGGCTCTCTCTCTTCATTATCACGTCATGGCTTATTGTTGAGTAAGGCCCTTTTAAGGCTCATAATTTTGTGTGGGGATGTAAGGGAGGGACCTATCATCTTTTCGCTTCATGCCAGCCTCACCTGCCCGTGGTGCACCCTGCCGAATAACGAGGCGCTGGTAACTGTCTGGTGGCGGTATAACCATCACAACTTAAGATGTAGCTAAATACCACAGGCCGATGACGGGCAGCAGCGTCACCGGAGCGAGGAGCTGCGCCCTGCGATCGCCAACCCGTCTACCCAACGTGGCGTTTATGGGTAAAGCCAGATGTTTGACCAAAGTGGTGAACTAGTTTAGAGGCCTATGTCCAGCAGTGGACTGCGATAGATCATCATCAGCCTTTCGCAGTACCCAAGTGGGATACAACGTCGAAAGTTATAACTTTAATTAATTATATTTTAAACCCAAGACATGCCACGCTGGGCCACACAGCGCAACCTAGCCCCAAACTAAGCCGAAGCTTGTACTATGGGTACTAGACAACTGATAGGTAAACTTACTTAGATATTTTTTTTGTAAGTAAATACATATTATTCATAGAAAACACCCAGACCAATACAAACAGAACATGTTCATGAACACAAATGTTTGTACTGTGTGGGAATCGAACCCACGACCCTTGACTCAGAGGGCAGAGGTCACTACCAAATGAGCCACCGAGCCTGTCAATTTCCTTATTAAATAAACTATCGAAAATTGTCCGCATATCTTTCACTAGCTGCTGCTCGCGGCTCTGCCCGCGTGAATATTCGTATAAAACATAGCCTATGTGTTAATCTGATGTACAAACTATATTCTTGTAAAGTTTCATTAAAATCCATTCAGTAGTTTTTGCGTGAAAGGGGAACAAACATTTATCTATCCATCCATCTATCCAAACAAACTTTCGCGTTTATAATATTAGTAGGATTAGTAGGATAGAAATATCAGAACATTTCAGTTCACGCATACACGAAAACCTCCCGCGTTCCGTTCCTCCCATTGTTCCACACCCGTTTGGAACAAAAAGTGACTGTTGGAACGTCATTTTTTCCGTTTTCCGTTCCGTTCACAATTAGAGAGGTTTGGACCGGCCGAAATCCAAATTGGAATGACGAACAAACGCCATTTGATGCTTCGGAAAACTGAATTGTTGCACACTTTGTACACATTATCAGGCCACAGAATACGTGATGTCATCTCTGTCTGGTGTTTGTTGAATGTACCTACATGACCTAATTCGCCAACCCGCCTGCCCAGCTTGGCGATTATGGATATATCCTTCAAATGTTTTCCCCTTAGTGGTGAACAACTGGAGAGGCCTATGTCCAGCAGTGGACTGAAACTTAAGAAAGATAGCTGGCCGAGAATGGATTCAGATTGCCCAGGATCGGGATGGTTCGCGTTCTCTGGGATAGGCCTAATATAATATGACTGACTTGATGGCTCATTTAGCAGTGACCTCTGGTTCGATTCCCGCACAGTACAAACAATTGTGTTCATGAACATGTCTGTTTGTATTGTTCTGGGTGTTTACTATGTATAATATGTACCTATTTATTTGGAAAAAAATAGTATATAAGTAAGTTTATCAGTTGCCTAGTACCCATAGTACAAGCTTCGGCTTAGTTTGGGGCTAGGTGGCGATGTGTGGCCCAGCGTGGCATGTCTTAAAAAAATGTGAACGGCAATGGCCTGATTGATTGAAGTGACTCATTGAAGTGATAGATTACCTTCGGGTCGTGTTTCTGCCAGTGAGTAGGGTTTCCTGAGCTCGTTAGGTGAGTGTTGCATCGGCAGCCGGAGTCAGGGTCGGCAACGTGTGATACCTCTAGTGTTGCAGACGTCCATAGGCTGCGGTAACCGCTTAACATCAAGCTTGTTTACCACCTCTGTGGTATAAAAAAAGTATAAAGTGGAGATCTTTGAATCACCGTCATCATCAGCCTATTGCAGTCCACTGCTGGACATAGGCCTTTCCAGTTGTTCGCCACTTAGGGCAAAGGTCTGGAAGATATACGCATAATAGCCACATTGGGCAGGCGGGTTGGCGATCGCAGGGCGTAGCTTCTCGCTCCGGTGACGCTGCTGCCGTCATCGGTGTGTGGTATTTAGTTACGCCTTCAATTGTGATGGTTATACCGCCACCAGTCGGTTAATAAGATCTTAAAATAATACAATTTTATAGGGAAGACATTGTAACTAACTTTGAACCTCGTCTTGCAATTTATGTTGGTTAAATACAAATAATATGTTTTGTCAACAGGACTCCATGTTCTACCACTGGTGGTTCAACAGCTCGGCTCACACCAAGCACGAGTTGACCACTTCCACTGCTACCACCACTAGCAATGCACCAGGTAAGTGATAAATAAGCAATTGGCAATACATTCAAAATTACCATTATTGTAGCCACCACACGCTCCAAGTCAAGATGACTGGTGGCGGTATAACCATCGCGATTGAAGGCGTAGCTAAATACGACAAGCCGATGACGGGCAGCAGCGTCACCGGAGCGAGGTGTGCCCTGCGATCGCCTATCCGCCTGCTCAGGGTGGCGATTATGGGCGAAGCCACCAGATGTTTGCCCAAAGTGGCGAACAACTGGAGAGGCCTATAGATAATAATAATAAATAATAATAATAATAAAAATCTTTATTGGAACATTAAAAATTAGCACAGTAGCAAACGGTGTATGATAATATCCGCAATAGTGCGAAACTGTATCGCGGTTATTAACGCCCACCTCCTGATTAGATGGATTAATATTCCAAACAAAGTTACATTGCAAAGAATACAATACAAAAATACTGAAGTTAAGAACAATTATAATTATGATTATGATGATGATGAATGATTATACCATAGCTAGCGCCTCGTTTATTATTCGGCAAGATGCACCACGGGCAGGTAAAGGCAGCTTCCTTAAACATCGCCGAGTGTAAATGTTGGTTTGACCATGACGGTTGTCGTTAAAACTCTTTCTTCCCGCAGGTGTGTTCACATACATGGTGAATACGTCATCGGACTACGGCTGGGTGCAGTGTTCGGGCACCAACACAGTTGGGAGACAGACGAAGCCTTGCCTCTTCCATATATTACCAGCCGGTGAGTATTTATGTTAAGAGAGGTAGTGGATAGCGAATCTTCGCTCGAATTGACCCGCCCGTCCGGGGAAGGACCTCCTACTTACAGAATACCGCAGCCAAATGACCTCTGCTTTTCGATTGCCCTGCCTAGGCCAATGAGCGCTCCGTCCTCGTTACTGTCGCACAGGACCTCGGTTCGCTGCAACTCTTACCAAATGACGGCGTCGAAGGAAACCTGGCGAGCGATGCTCGTTTAGTAGACACTAATCCACATATGAAATAACCATGACCAATAAAGTAATGAACGATGTGTTTAGTTTATATATCGGCTCGCTATCCTCACACGAACACGTCTTTACTCGGCGGTGGTGTGACGCAGACTGACTGCCCTCCCACCCCGCACCTTGCGTGAAGTGTAGGAACGAGACGACAGATGTCAATGTCAGATGTCAGTGTCAGATGTTTGACAGTGTGTGTCTGTTTGTATGTTTGTGTATGCTACAACTCGCATTCTCCTAGATTCTACTAGAAGACAAATAATGAACATACAACTACATTCATAATGTAACGTCTCCAAAAAAAACTGGGCAACCTTTCAAATAGAAAACTGCTAAGTATATACTCAGCACACATTCTCTGTATTGCCACTAGAAATTCAAATGTATTTTGGCATTAGTCCAAAAGTGTTATTGCAGGACGAACGTAACTTGAATATACTGTATATGCCGGAGATATTATATTACTATGTGTTATCTAAGTTCATCTAGTTACTTTGGGAGCTAAGTTAATAACACTCTTCGTTTTATGGAAAACAAAAAAGTCGTTAAATCCATATGTACAGCTTAAGATGTATAATATAGATTGCTTACTAGGGACCTCAATTGTACCACTGGTTGTCTGTAATACCTTCTTTATAAATGCTTGTATTTTGTGCAATAAAAAAGATCTTTAAAGTATATTTTCTATTAAGCGAGTTATAAAGCGTTAAAGTTATTGCTTAGACAGAGAGATCCTACGTGGACTATGACGTCAGCCGATTTTGATTTTGTTTTCACTGTTCGTAGTAAATTTTTATCTATTTTACGATAAATAAATAAATACATGAAACTATTTTTCATGCATATTCCCTATTGAAGTGTATTCTTCCAACAGACAAGCCGTCAGCAGTGAAATCCTGTGAGATCACCAACGTGACGTACGACTCCTTGACCCTCAACTGCACTCCCGGACACGACGGCGGCATCAGACAATCTTTCCTTCTTCAGGTATGTCATCATCATCATCATCATCCGCCTCTATTGGCAGTCCCACACGCACGTACCAATATATTGAAGCAGGCGCCCGTAACGCGGACACTACGCACACTCAATGAAGTCGATAAAGCAGTAGACGTGTTTAACTGTTCTTTGACTGAATTTACAAAGGCTACATTATTTGTGCTTTGTAATAATAAATGTTAGGTAAATAGATATTACTTACTATATATAAATTAATAAAATATAGAATAATTAATCTACACTATCGCATTGGGGGGGAAACCTGTAATGTTAGTAGTATGATTTTTGAAAATAAATAAATCAATCATCAGCCTATTTTAGTCCACTGCTGGACATAGGCCTCTTCAGTTGTGCGCCGCTTTGTGCCACCTAGAACCTTTGAAGGCGTCGCTATATCACAGGCCGATGACCGGTAGCAGCGTCACCAGAGCGAGTAGCTACGTCTTACGATCGTTAAACCAGCGTGATTATGGTATATTAATAATAATAATAAATAAATAACCCAAGACATGCCACGTTGGGCCACACAGCGCCACCTAGCCCCTAACTAAGCCGAAGCTTGTACTATGGGTACTAGACAACTGATATACTTACTTAGATACATTTATTTTGCAAATAAATACATATTATACATAGATAGAAAACACCCAGACCAATACAAGAACACATTTGTGTTCATAAACATGTGACGGGCAAACATTTGTTTGTACTGTGCGGGAATCGAACCCACGACCCTTGGCTCAGAAGGCAGAGGTCACTACCAATTGAGCCATCGAGCCAGTCAAATCTCCAGATGTTTGACCGCCTGCCCAGCCGTGGCGATTATGGGTATATCCTCCAGATGTTTGCCCTAAGTGGCGAACAACTGGAGAGGCCTATGTCCAGCAGTGGACTGTAATAGGCTGATGATGATGACGAAAATATGCTAATCATCAAGGGATCAAGCTCCAAGTTCACATCTAAACGTAACCAATTAATGCGTGGAAGTTAATCGCCTAACGCATTATAAATAGTTTTTTTTTATTCAAAACGAGTTTGCGTTTGACTGCGATTCGCCTGATGGTAAGCGATATCGTAGTCTACGATGGAACGCGCTCATCCAGCAAAAACCGGTTCACTCTCGGCTTGAACATCGGAAGATTATATCTCTCGGGGAATAAAGAGCCCGGCAAAGAGTTCCATAGTTTAGCCGTTCGCACTATGAAGGTAGAGGCGAAACGCGCTATTAGAATATTTCCTACTTCAATTTGTAATTTCTTCTAAAAAAAATAATATAGGTAAGACGTTCCACTCTCATAACGCTTTCGCGTCCAAATTTCTAGTGACGTGTGTCCGACCTCAAAATGGCCGCCGGGTTCCGAGGCACGGGTTTGCAATTTTCCTCTTAACCAAATGTCACATTAGATTTGTTGTTTACTCTCCCCCGGAGATTATATTTGTTTTCGCCGATGAATCTTTCTGGCGAACTGAATTATAGCCACGTGTATTGGATGGAGCGTTGGTTAAGTGTTTATTATAAACAGAAGGAAAATTAATTAAATAAATTGATGGTTATGATTTACACCTAGTAAATTATAATAAAACTAGTGCCAGCGGCGTCGCACGCGTGGATATCGGCTTTTAAAAATAACGGATTTTAACGAAACTTGGTACAAATTCTTCATACTCCTGGGCAGGTTATAGGATACTTTTCAACACGCTACAATCAATAGGAGCAGAGCAGTGAAAGAAAGTGTGAAAGTGGAAAACGGGAGAATTTTTTATCTGTATGTTTGATCGAGCATCACGCAAAAACTACTGCATGGAATTGAATGCGGTTTTCACCAATGTATTGCTAGAGGTCTAACTTAAGATTTAGGCACCGTTTTATGGAAGTCCGTTATTTTTGAAACCCGATATCCACGCGTGCGACGCCGCCGGCACGGCTAGTAACTTAATATGATTTGTCACAGGTCTTCGACATGGCAACGGGGCTGCTCCTCCGTAACATCACCAGCGATGACCCCGAGTTCGAAGTGTCTGGTCTGTCGGCCAGCTTGTCCCTGGCTGTGTCCGTCCGAGCCTTCAACAAGAAGGGCTCCAGCGAACCCTTGACCCTGACTTCGAGTCTACTGAAGTATCCGCAGCGGCACACAGGTAATACAACTTTTTTTATAGTAGCATCTCACGGCATTTAAGGGAGCGGCTTATCATCTTTTCGCTCCAAGCCAATCTCACCTGCCCGTGGTGCATCCTGCCGAATAACAAACACGGCGGTAAAACCATCACGATATAAGGCGTAGCTAAATGCCACAGACCGATGATGGACAGAAGCGTCACCGGAGGGAGAAGCTACACCCTACTATCGCCAACCCGCCTGCCAACGTGGCGATTATGGGAGAGTGTCCTTGACAGACAGACAAACATGACGAATCTATGTTCCCTTTTTTGCCATTTGGCAATCACACATCGCTACCAGTCGAAGTCTTCATGTTGTACCTAGGCATATTGCTTTTTTATTCAGTGGGCCTTCAGGGTGAGGGCGACAGGCGCAATGGGTTTGTTCTATTATAGGTACCTGTCGACCTTACTTTTGGACCTCACGATCACGACCGCTTACCATCAGGTGGAGTGAGGTTATTCTGAAAGCTCTTCTTATAATAAAAAATGATTTTCATTGTGTAATGTGTACCGAATATAACTTATCTTATTAATTAAAACATTTTTGTCAACATTTCCTATAATCAGTCCAGTTTAATTATCATTTACTCTGGAAACAATTAAGGCCACTTCGTGGAATTCCCTTTCATCTGACGTCAGGCTTCAAAATATTATTCCACAGTTAGCTAATTCTATTTAAGTCCCTTCAAGGTAATGTCTAAGGTAAATTGTTTATCCCGACATAGATATCAGGCTCGTTAATGACTATATCTGTCTTGTCATAAACAACCAGTCTTAGTTTACATCCTTTGTCTGTGGTATCTGATGATAGAGTGACAGGAAATTAATAGATGTTAATAGACTACTCGTATTTTTTTTAACGACCAGTGTAGTTGAGTGGTAGTGAACTGCCTTTGACAAAGTGGTTACGAATTCGATCCCAGCACAGTACAAACATTTGTGTGCATGAACATGTCTGTTTGTATTGGTCCGGATGTTGGCTATGTATAAATATGAATTTATTTCCAATAGCAGCCCGTCCCGGCTTCGCACGGGGTAGACAAATTATATTGTTCAAATTTTACCAAGGATACCTAATTTTTTTCAAAATGGAATGTAGCCTATGTCAAATTCGAAGAATGTAGCAATCTATTGGTGAAAGATTTTTTTAAATCGGCCCAGTACTTTTTGAGCCTATTCGTCACAAACATACAAAAATAGGTACAAATCTTTCCTCTTTATAATATTAGTGTAGAAAAAAAAGTATGAAAGTTTTATCAGTTGTCTAGTACCTATTGTACAAGCTTCGGCTTAGTTTGTGACTAGATGGCGCTGTATCTTGGGTTATAGGAGCTCGGGGAGTGAGTGCTGCATCGGCAGCCGGAAGTTAGGGTTGGGCCGGCATGGCGGTGGCAACTGACAGGTCACTGACCGGTTACTTTCCCGCTGTCGCAGCGACTTGGGCTTCTCTTTAGCTTTCCATCAGGCGTATGGAAAATATATTAGTTGTAGCGATAGATGTTGCTACAAAAAATATATTGACAATATCTTTCGTTCAACCGTCCTCCCACGAATTGATATCGGGGTTATATTATTTGACTTTCCTATTTTACGGCCTCTTATTCGCGACATTTGTCAATTTTTATGTCACCATCATTCATAGTTACTGGTTTACGTCCTCCCATATTTCACGTGAAGATGTTTTACGTAAGACAGTCCGGTTGGTCTAACAAGATTAAAGCGAAATTGATAGAGTTTATTTAGCCTTAGAAGTCTTAGAACGTAAACAACCTAGTTTCTTTTTTTCAAAACCATTTCACGCGGGGCCACGTAGCGCCATCTAGTCACAAAGTAAGCCGAAGCTTGTACAATGGGTACTAGACAACTGATAAACTTACTTAAACATTATATTTTTTTTTTGTCAATGAATCCATTATTAAGCGTAGCAAAAATCCAGACCAATACAAAATAGTCATGCACACAAATGTTTGTTCTGTCCGATGGCTCATTTGGTAGTGACCTCTGTCTGCCTTCTGAGCCAAGGGTCGTGGGTTCGATCCCCACACATAACAAACATTTGTGTGCATGTCTGTTTGTTTTGGTCTGGGTGTTTTCTATGTATTTATTTATATTATGTATTTATTTACAAAAAAAATGTATCTAAGTTTATCAGTTGTGTAGTACCCATAGTACAAGCTTCGGCTTAGTTTGGGGCTAGATGGCGCTGTGTGGCCCAGCGTGGCATGTCTTGGGTTATTATTGTCAGGGCCCGTACCACCAAAACCGAAAACGATCGTTCGTTGAACGGATCGCATACTTTTGCAAAATAAATCCCTCCCATTTGTTCCTGCCTCGTTCGCATATATGAATTAAATTAATTAAAACCGACTTTGACGAATTTTGGTTCGTATATTCGAACACGGGAGGGACAAATGTAAGGGATTTAAGGTGCAAAAGAACGCGATCCGTTTAACGAACGATCGTTTTCGATTTTGGTGGTAGCCTGAGAGTGGGGCCCTGTTATGTGACTGCCCCTTTCTGAGACATTAGATTGGGTTGCTAATATAAACAACCTAATCCAATGTATGTATAGTTATAGATTTGTTTGTAGCATAGGTAATAATGTTCTCAGTGTACTAACATAGTAATTAAGAAGACAATTGTACTAACACATTTGGATCATGTTGTCCGTCAAATAAATCTATTATTATTATTATTATGTCTGTGTGTCAGTTTTGACGCATAAATTCAAGATGGCCGTTTGTCCACAGCGCAAGTACCAGTGAAGGTCGAGCTGACGACTGTCTTGATCATCGTGCTGTGTGCTGTCGGGGTTATCGCTGCCATGACAGCGCTGTCAGCCGTCGTCTTCTGCTGCCGATACTGCAATAAAAGAGACAGTAAGTTGATAAGACTGTGCTGATAAATAGTTGTTTAGGTTTTGACAGCGCTGTCAGCGGCCGTCTTCTGCTGCCGATACTGCAACAAGAGAGACAGTAAGTTGATAAGACTATGCTGATAAATAGTTGTTTAGGTATTGTTAGCGCTGTCAACTGTCGTTTTCTACTGCCGATACTGCAACAAGAGAGACAGTAAGTTGATAAGACTGTGCTGATTAATAGTTGTTTAGGTCTTGTCCGCGCTGTCAACTGTCGTATTCTGCTGCTGATGCTGCAACAAGAGAGACAGTAAGTTGATAAGACAGCGCTGATGAATGATTATTGAAGCCCTCGACATCGCTGTCAACTGTCGCGGTCGTCTTCTGGTGCTGAAAGTGCAACAAGAAACAGTAAGTTGCTAAGACAATGCCGATAAAACTGATTTTGGATTTAACAGCGCTGTCAGCGGACGTTTTTTGCTGCCGTTACTGCAACGAGAGACAGTAAGTTGCTAAGACAGTGCTGATAAATAGTTATTTCGGCCATGACAGCGCTGTCAACTGTCGTCTTCTACTGCCGATACTGCAATAAGTGAGACACTAAGTCGATATGACAGTGCTGATATATAGTTATGACAGTGCTGATATATAGTTATTAAGGCCACGTTAGCGCTGTCAGCCGTCGTATTCTGCTGCCGATACTGCAACAAGAGAGACAGTAAGTTTTAATAATTTAATTTAATAATTTTTATTGTTTTCTCTAACAAATGGATTCTTGTATTATATAGCGACTAACACCTCGTGTCCGAAGGTTTGAGACACTGGGCTTAAAAAAACCTGTGTTACTAGTTCCTACGCTAGCTTGTTACATTTTCGTAGACCCCATCCCATCCCACGGGTGTCGTAGAAGACGGCTAAGGGAATATCAGGAAACGAGCAGCAGCGTTTGCGTGGGTACAAATTAGACCTACTGCGGTCACCAACCCACCTGCCAAGCGTGGTCACAAAGGAAAATCCCCCAAATCTGAATGGGAAGGCAAAGGCCTTCCCAGCAATCGGGCGCATCAGCATTCCCAGCGTCCAGCATTGGGCGTTTTGATAATGTTTTTATTATTTCAGATAAGAACGAAAAAGATAAAAGGCAACAAGACGAGACTTCTAACGTTCCTCTAACGGGATCTAAGGAGACTGAAAGTGTTGATAGCTTGGGTAAGTGACTAGAATCATTTGCAAGGACGTTTAAAACGTCTGTGATCATTTGTTAAAAATTATGATTCTATCGCATTAGTAAGTTACCTATAGTTTTGACAGTTTTATAAAAGTTACAGCTCCATTTTTTTAAATACACTTTGCTATAGACGTATTATACATATAAACTTTAAACGTCCTTGCACTTTGCTGACACTTTACTTTATGGTGGCTGTGTTTCTAAAAAAATATTTACGTTTAACAAAATGTAACTTATAACATTTTATTTTTGGTAAGAAATAGTCAATATTCGGGACAGAATTTATATAGATGAGACTTTTTCTAAATCATCATTTTCTTAACGTTGTTTTTCTGTTCCAGACAAAAATCCAGACATCATACCACTAGACGGCAAAATAAGTGACAGCTGTTCCAACAAGTCATCGACCACAGACTACAGTTCCATAAGGCCACTGATTTCGAAAACAGCTAACGACAAATATGACGTGCCTCCAAACTGCGACAGATTCTACGACCACACTATAGATCCGTGCAATCAGTACATTCAAGTCAGGCCCATAGATTACAGAGTGAGGCCCAGTTACCAGCCAAGTTTGGGCCCAATGCCCAACTTGGGGCCAAGTATACAGAGTCTTGGCGGTATGAGCAGTTTGCATATGGCAAACGTTGGGCCCAACGATTGTCATAGGCCGTATGATAAAGTGTATGAGGATTGGTTGAAGTATAAAAATGCTTTGCCGTTGAATACAAGCGGATTGGTAAGTATTTTTTAATTATTTTACTTCATTACTTTTTTCTAATCAATCAATCTAATTAATTACTTTAAATGGGTTCTGAATTTAGATATCTAATATGTTGATTGCCATATTATAATTAAAATAAGGCACATAAGTTGTTATAACGTAAAAGAGCCATTATTAATATCGCAATTTAACAACTTTTCATTTAATCACGATTAATTCAATTACATAAAATTACAATTTATAATAACTTTTATACATTTGATAACTTTTCAATTATTGTCTCTCTTGTAATTTATACCACTGAAAAATTTAATCTCTGCTACTCACTCTATATTATCGATTTTGACTAAGCAGTTCCTTTTTTTATGACTTTTTTTGGTGACCATAAAGTAACAAAAAAAATCGAATATTCGTATCTAGCTATCTGTCCCCTTCTCTGCATTTTATAAACGATTCTTTGGATTTACTTATTTTATTTTATTCTTCACAGTTACCAGCGGAACAACTGATGCCTCCAGAGCTATACGCCTCACCGCCATCTTCAATATACAGCAACCCTAACAGAAACCCCCTGAATTTAGCTCAAATGCCTGAGCTAGAACCTAGGTTAGTATTCCTGGTTTTGCTGTGGTCGGTAAACAATTGACTGGCTCGGTGGCTCAATTGGTAGTGCTATCTGAACCAAGGGTCGTGGGTTCAATTCCCACCGGGACAAACATTCGTGTGATGAACACTTGTGTTTGTTCCGTGTCTGGGTGTTTATATTTGTATTTAAGTATTTATTTGTGGCACCTTCGTTGTTCTGATACCCATAACACAAGTGCTTAAGCTACTTACTTTGGGATCGGAGCAATGTATGTGATGTTGTCTGATATTTATTAAAAAAAAATTGTTGGTTTTTGATCCGACGTATCCTCATAAGAACAATGTGTTTTTTAACTATCTTTCTCAAAAGCTTTCCATGGTTCGCTGATGATGATGATGACGTCGTTTTTTTTATTAAAAAAGGACATTTTATTTACATAAAAAAGGAAAGATACGTGTCTTTTATTTTTGAATAAGCTAAAAGACGGACTAATTACAATTTTTAGCCATATTAGCCTATTGTTATTGGGGGATGTGCGGACTAAAGGTGATGTGATTTTCCTTTACAATAATTTATATTCTTCTGTATCATAGATACCACTTAGAATCTCGACTACCGGACTCCAGAAGTTGTACCAACTCGCCGCCTGTCAGGTTCAACACTGAGAGCAACAGCGCATACTTCAACAAGAGTATGCTGGATCGCACCACCAATACTCTACCGCATCTGAAGAGTAGGATAAATGGTAAGAGAAATTGTCACTCAGTAGAATATACATACCACGTTTTTCCAAGCTGATCTATTAGATTGTTTTATACCACGTTTTTCCAAGCTGATCTATTAGATTGTTTTACAATGTATTTATATTTATATCACAGAATCGCTGATTTAGAACAGCTTGTACTTTTTAAAATTTTTCTATAATAATATATACTCCTTTTCGATGGTAAAATATATTAGAAAATATTTCATTTTATTGTATCACAGAAACGGCTGACTTAAAACTTTATTTTTTTTACAGCAAATCCAGCTAATCCAAGCGAAGCAAAAACAAGTGCTTCTAAAGCAACAGACACTAGCCTAGAACACGCCACAAATGTGAACCAGGAGTGTGGCTGAGGAACGTGAAAAGTGACTTTCTCACTTTCCCAAAGTGAAAGTGATTGACACTGAACAAATTAGGATAATACAGTTAAGTGACAGTGTTGACACCCGTCCGAAGATTATTTTGATATTTTTTTTCGTGTGTTTTAATAAAAAAAAGTATACGTCGCGTCGTCGCGAAGAATTTTCGCTGTAATAATAGTTGATTACAGCAGGTAATTTTGATTACATTTCACAATTAATTTAGGAAGACATGCTTATGATGATTTATGATTAATCTATATATTATATTGCAGAATTTATTGTTTGTTTTTTTTATCATTAAACAATTAAAGATTTACATGACACTGCCAAGTAGATATCGAATTGTGAATGCGGGTAATTTTATTATGCATTAAAATAGGAAATGGTGTTTTCCCCCACACAACTACTATTCCTTAAGAGTTGACAAAAGCTATCTCTTTGTAATAGTCAGGCTTCATCATATAGAATATCATATACCTACATTACCAATCACACTACCTACATTCAAAAATACCTATCACCCTCAATATATTGTTTTGTCAATATTTATTAAAAACTAATAAAATGCTAGTAATGCAAGCGAGCCTACAAATTTCTCAAAGGCTGGCAACACCTGTGACTCCTCTGGTATTACAGTGCGTATAGGCTTAAGTTATAACTTACCAAGTTATAACTTAAGCCTATACAGGTGACCTTCAGGCCCGTTTGCCCCCTCTGGGTCTGTTGCTAGCCCACAAATTCCTCAAGAGCCGTCAACGCACCTGGGACTTTTCTGGTATCATATATATGGCTATGGGCTGGAGTTACACCATCGTCAAACCATCAGGTGTACTTCGCAACCGTTGCCCCCTCTGTCATAAAAAAAATAGTTTCTTCTTAATTTTGTGTTTGTTAACAACAGCAACAGCATCCGCTAATAAAAACTCGAATCAACAATAGTCCTGGCCAGGTGGCTCCAGTTTATTAATTACAAAAAAAAATCTCACCCTTTGCTTTTGAACTAAAACTGATTTCGACTGGTCTGATGGTCGGTGAGGATAAGGTGCAGAAACGACCATTTGTAGAACGTAGTAAATGTTTAATTGCCTGCAATCAGTGGGCAAACAGAGGATTTAAACGAAACGCGATTGTTTTAATAGCCCTATTAGTTCGTAGCGATAAATGAGCATTATTTGCTATAAAGCCTTTAAGACGTCAATTAATAGAAGTGGCGTTGAAGCTTTTTGGTTGGACTTTTTTGTATAGAACTCAATATAAACTGGTACTTTTTAATGGTGGTTTTCCCGCAAGAAAACTTTTTTTTATAATGGCTCGACATAATGGCTTCCCTACGCCTGATGGAAAGCGAAAGAGAAGCCCAAGTCGCTGTGACAACTGGCAAGTAACTGGTCAGTTACCTGTCAGTTGCCACCGCCATGCCGGCCCAACCCTAACCCCCCACGAGCTCCGGAAACCCTACTCACCGGCAGAAACACGACCTAGAGTCATTTGACTGCAGCATTCTATAGGGTGGAGGTCCTTCCCC
Source organism: Conogethes punctiferalis (assembly GCA_031163375.1). Taxonomy (NCBI): domain Eukaryota; kingdom Metazoa; phylum Arthropoda; class Insecta; order Lepidoptera; family Crambidae; genus Conogethes; species Conogethes punctiferalis. The sequence goes on along the minus strand of CM062103.1, from coordinate 3,464,044 downwards.
GGACGGGCGGCTCAATTTGAGCGAAGATTCGCTATGCCCTACCTCTCTCACTAACTGTAGTGTTTCGATAGTAGAATCTATTAGATAATGTTTTTTTTTATTTCATCGACGGCTGACTTAGAACGGTCTAAAGTCCAGCTGCCGCGTAGTGTGACAGGTCATCGCAACGCAAATGAAAACCAGCTGATATCTACTTTTAAAACTTAAGTAACCTACAACTTATTCCTGCTTTTCCTATTTTATTGCAGTCACTTTTGAGAAAAAAAAATACATTTTAAATTTTAAAATTATAATTTAAAATTTTATGCGATACAAGCATTACTACATTACTAAAAACAAATCGTTTTGCTGCGGGAAACTACTTTTTACTAAAATCTGAAAAAAGTCTTGTGATCCAGTAATTTTATGGTTCAGTTTTAACAGAAATATCTAAAAAAACTTTTCTATTCCACTTGAAAAGATTACACCGGCCACAAGTTATAATCATCATGAAATTAACCTATAATTTGTTACTAAGTAACATTCGCGTGTTTTTATAATGAAAATTGTTCAAAATAAATATGCTTAATGTAGTTTTTATTACTTGTTACGCTGATATAATGCTCTTTACTTGAAAAAACAGCAATTTGGCAAGTAAATTAACATTAACAATATTACGATGAAGTTATTATTGTTTCATCAGAGAACAACTGACATGCCGAAGGCTTTATACTTACTTACTACTTATTTACTGCTACTTACGCATACTTTTAGAATATGCAATAAATGTTATTTGGTCAATAGAAATATTGTGAGAATTAAAATTTGTTCAAATTTGTCATACAAACTGATTCAAGTTTCATACAAAATGATCGATTTGAATAAAAAATTAAATTATCGAAAAATAGTTCTTATTTATCATTCATTTTTTAATTTTTTAATTCCGTACCTTGGTCTTGTACCCCAATTTGATGTACATCAAAATCAACATTGTGTATAATAAAATATTCCACCAATCCGCTCATAATCTTAACGCTTGATGACGAGTTATCACTTAAACGCTTCTCTAGAGTTTCAAACTCTATACAGTGTGTTTAAATGACCATCTACAAATAATGGGCACGTTTGCTTTGTTCATACATTATCTAAAATCTAAAACAATCGTGCCTCCACACACTAATAAACTACTAATGTATTCCCTAGCTAGCCCATTCATGATTGATGCCATTATCCATGCCTCTCTGCCTCCCATATCCAGATCTCCCAGTGTCTAGTTCTATACAGTGCTTGCTCAAACGTAGACCGTATTACTATCACTAATTGCTAAATTAAAACGTCCGATCATGCATGTCAGTCAATGATTGCTTGTGCCGCATGACTGAGTGTCAATTTGAGGTGGGGCCTGACTATAGTGTTGCAATTGTAAACGTAATAAGTTAATTATGTGCGTAAATCTCTTCCTTAGATTTAGCAGACTATGATTGGGAAATTATCGTACATATATTTGACGTTTCAAAAAGATATCTATAATGAGAAAGATACTCAAAGGTTTCATTCAATATAACAGTAATTTAAAATACACTCATAATGTTATTGATAATAAATAATTATTACTGAAAGAAACCTCATAATAAGATACAAAATATCTCATACGTAAATAGTATTTGAATAAAGGGTCTGTGAGGTGTTATTGGTAATAAATATTCAAAGCTTTTGTAATGAATATTAAGAAGTAAGTACACGACACTCAGATAGAGTAAAAGGAACTATTGTTTGCAAGTTTGAAAAAAAATAGATCAGACCTCAGGCAAATTTTCATGATTACATGTTAATAATGCGGCCTATTTTAAACGAATGTTATTATTTACTAATTAATAGAAATGTTACAAATATAATTAACGTGTAAAAGTCTGTTAATGACTAAGAAAAAGAATTTACGCTTTGTTGTCAATTTACAAATAGAAAATTAATAGCTTTGACATTGCATCTTCCGATGGATGTATAAGACTGAATTTGTAATATAATTATTACATGAAAGTAGATAAAAAAATTACACCGATTATCGAATTTGCTGTACGATTACTTAATGTAATACTAAATTAGGTATGTTTATGTTTGTAATTAATATAAATTACATTATTTTAATGAAAAAGTAATCGTAAAAGCAGACAGTAGTTTACAAAGTAATGTACACTAATGTGTTGTGATTGTAAATAGTGTAAATAAATAATTGTAATTAGTAAAATTAAGTATGTTATACGAGAAGTTGCCATACTAGTTACAATATAGGATAATACACATTAAATGTATGTAATCTATGTATGTTAATATGAAAAAATCGAGCTTTTATGTTGTGGAGACGTCATCATTAACTATTAATTTAATTTAATGATTGATTATGATATTAAACTCAAATCGCTGATTATAAACTGCTCTAATTGAAATAAATTTATACAAGCCATGATGCAATTTCATTTAAATTATACAACTAAAATAAATATAATGATTGTATATTTAAGTTACCAATTTATTATGATTTAATTATATTTGATTAAAATATGAAGCAAGGTGAAGATTAATTTTTGATATTAAAAACTTAATATCTCACTTTAAAAGTGAATAGCCATGACCATTTTATCGGAAAAAATATTTGAACGAATATGTATAAATTCTTGAACTGTTACAAAGTATAAGCTTACTTGCGAGGGTCTAAGCGATGTTGATTAAATATAAATTATATATAAATAATTATTGTGATATCATTATGGTAACACGTTGCGTTTGCACAGAATTTGTTATACAACTAAGTATAATTTAATTACATATTATATTTTGTGTGTATTTTGTACTAAAATTTTACGTTAAAAACGAGATATTTGATTTTAACACTATTGGAACGTTCCTATGAATAGTTTAAAATAAACCAATTGGTTTGTATAATATCTGTAAATCACTGATTTATTTTTATTGTAAAAATAGCGAGCGAAAATTAGATTTTGATAGATTACAAAAATGTACGATTGTTGACAAAGTTATGAATCATTTTTAATATACATGTTCAATATTATTTCTTTGACGTCTGTTTCCATTTTGAGAAGTCCAAAACATTTCATGCGCCGTCCCATAATTAAAACCCGAGACCTTAATTTAAGTCCTTAGGGGTATCTATGCAAATCATTTAACTAGCCAGGTGGCCCATTTGGTAATACCCTGAACTGGTCGTGGGTGTATACCACCCAGGATAAATATTCATTTGTGTTTGTTCTGTGTCTGAGTGTTAATATTTCAGTAGGTATATATATTTTTGGTACCTTCGATGATTCATTTTACATAACACAAATGATTAAGCTACTTATTTCTAAATAGTATGTGATGTCAGTTAAATATTTATTTTAAATAGGTAATAACTTAGGACCTTGTTTTTTTAATTTAGTTTTTTATCTATGTTCTAAAGTATTAACAAAACCCATCTATGTTACAAGGCCCACAATAATTTTGTCACCAATCGTATATCGCCTTAAGCGCTTAATTTTGTATAATTTTATTAACAATCGTTTCTCGTGATGTAAAAATCCTTTCGAGATAATAAATGTGAGTTTTTAACTTGACATTGTTTGAGTTTTAATTGAATTATATGCACACCTAATGTAAGGGAGCTACCTATCACCTTTTCGCTCTAAGCCATCCTCACCTGCCCGTGAAGCATCCTGCCGAACAACAAACGAGGCTCTGGCAAACCGACTGGCGGCGGTAAATCCATCACGATAGAAGGCGTAGCTAAATACCACAGGCCGATGACGGGCAGCAGCGTCACCGGAGCAAGAAGCTGCGCCCTGCGATCGCCAACCCGCCTGCCCAGCGTGGCGATTATGGGTATTTTTCTCCAGAAGTTTGCCCTAGGTGGCATACAACTGGAGAGGCCTATGAGTCTTTGACGTCGCCCCTAGCGAAATAATACCACAAGGCGTGTATTTGTAATTTTTGGTCTAGTTTAGAGATTAAAAAAACCTGACTCTTATTTATAAATAATCTAATAGACGGATTAATTACATTTTTTACGACAACAATTCTGACCTGACTGAATCGAAGCCCGCAGCCTTCGAATCGTCTGTGCTTAACGCCTTCACCATTACGCCATTGAGACTGGCTAAAAGTTCATCCCAGAAGTCCATATCTAAAGAGCACTTATTACAAACAAACTTACTTACAAACGCGGGGCCAGTCAATTAGTGGACCACACTAGCTTTGTTTGTGTTTCTCATACAACCTTTTATCTACATCTACAGTAAATAAAGAGGAAAGATTTGTATATTTGTGTATGTTGTGTATGCTTGATGAAATTCGTAAAACAAAAAACTGTTACGGCTTTGTCACGGTTTCGCTGTGAAAATATTTTGATTGCACCGAAAAGGTTAATCTTTTATTCGAAACCACTTTTCGCTTTATCATAAGCTGTAGGTATTTTAAGTAAACAAATATTTTTCCTAACACTTGGACATAGGGCCTGAGAGAAGAAGTGCCACAAGTCACCAGATAGGCTTTTTTTAGGGTTCCGTAGGCAAATTGCAAACAATGGAACTCTCATACATTCATCATGTCTAAAGATCTGTTTATCCGTATGTCACAACCACTCTTTTCCGAAACTATAAGAACAAAGAATAATGTTGAAACTTGATAAGTAGCCTTTACTAAGTACATACTATGAACCGCATAAAGATTTTCTTACCAATATTTTCCTTTAAATATTTATTTCATCAGACCCATACGATACAGGGTTTGATGAAATAAAAAGTTATTATTTTACATCTATAGATATGTCTTCAAAAATTATATTTTCTAAACTGAATAATTTGTGCGAGAGACTTACAAAGTGGTAAAATGTGTGTTACATTACGACGCCAGCACCTCTGCTATTTATTTCCCAACTAGCTATGCTCGCGACTTCGTCCGCGTGGAATAGTTATTTTTTCCATTTTCCATTATTTCTTCGCTCCTAATAGTTGCCACGTGATGTTATATAGCCTAAAGCCTTCCTCGATAAATGGTATATTCAACACAAAAAGAATTTTTCAATTCGGACCAGTAGTTTCTGAGATTAGCGCGTTCAAACAAACAAACAAACTCTTCAGCTTTATAATATTATAAGTTAAGATTAACTTCAAAACACAAAAGAAAACCTAGTCCTTCTGCAGTCTGGCCCATATCTATCCATTGCTAACAACAACCATTTTTCCCTTTCAACTACAATAAAAATTAACCTCATAACCAGACAATTGAATTACCAAAAGGCAACATAGCAAGTGGCTTAAAAAAGAGAAACAAGTGAATTTAAAAATGAACAAAAACTGCGGGGTACGACATTCATATTTCCCGTGGGATGCGCTGGCCACGCTGCGCCGAAATAGACGGACAGTTTTTAATTTTAGTTACCGTTTCGAATTGGAAACTAGAAAGTTGCTCCCTTTTGTGTGTCCGGAAAGTTGGCGGTAACTACACACTTTTATGCAGATAATGATAATGAGAGTAGAGACTCTCCTGACTGGATTAAGGCCACAGCGGAGGACTAGCTAACTAAGCAGGAGATGAGAACGAGGCCAATGGCAAATACATTGGATTTTTACTAAATGCCAACCGACTAATGACGGTATAACCATCACAATCTAAATAACACAGGCATTTGGGCAGAAGCTTCACCGGAGCGATAACTAAAATCACTATAACCTGCACTTATGCAGCCTGCACTTAGCACAATTATTCTTCATACTTAAGAGTATTCTTAAAATCTAAATCCAAATAAAATTTCGTTAAAATCCGTCCAGTAGTTTTTGTTTCTATAACGAACATACAGATTTATTATAAGTATACCTAGGTAGATGTTGTTAGCGGTTATTTGATTTTCGACAGATTTTTTTTATTGGAATCTCAACTTTATTAAGTTGTGGAAGGTCTCTCAAGATCGCGCCACATGGTCACCCCAACCAACAGTATAAATAAAACAGATAACACTATCTTATCTGTTTGTGTTTCTAAATTACAAGGAGAGGGTTATTTTCTGCCCAGCTGCACCAAAACGAGGAACGACGTAAGTCCGCCTTTGAGAAAAACAAGCTATTGTGAATGCATTTTTTACTTTTCTACATTTTTTACAGTGGCTTCCCCTCTTGTAATAGGAAGCGGAAGAAAATATATAAGCCATGTTTTGTTTAGCAGTCGCTTCGTGGCTCTTGATAGAACGCAGAAGAGAATAAATAAACCAATACATGCCACGCTGTGCCACACAGCGCCATCTAGTCCCCAACTAAGCCGAATCGTGTACTATGGGTATTGGACAACTGATGAACTTACATAGATACTTTTTTTTTGGAAATAAATATGTACATATCATACATAGCTAGCATCTAGACCAATACAAAACAGACATGTTTTTGCACACAAATGTTTGTACAGTAAAACTAACTTCGATTCTTCTTTTTTTATAAATCAGTTCTCTAGTTCCCATAATACAAGCTTCAGCTTAGTTTGCGATTACCGTGGCATGTATTGGAATAATTATATTATTTATTTGTACGTCATAATTAATATCTACACGAATACATAATATAAAGAGAAATGACTTGATTGTTTGTTTGTTTGATTTGAATAGGCTCCGAACTACTGTACCGATTTGAATAATATTTATTAATTGGCATTTAACTGAAATACCCGAAGCGAAGCCAGGCCATTTCGCTAGTATATAATAACTTTCAACTTAATTTTACTTACACCCTTTTACTAACATTGTACCACTTAAATATAATTAATAGGCGGTTGTTGTTTGTAACAAGCCATAGTCCTTGAAAACAATAGCGAATTTTAAGTGAGATCCTCTAATTAATAATTTTGATACAATCTCATTCTAACCGCCCTCAAAGTTAGACAGTGTGAAATTATTTAGAACTTGGGAATTCTTTATTAAATCAACACATTCATCATCAGCCTATCGCAGTCCACTGCTGGACATAGGCCTCTTCAGAAGCTTTGCCAATAATCGACACATTGCATACGGGTTGAGTATCGCAGGGCGTAGCCTCTCACTCCGGTGACGCTGCTGCCCGTCATCGGTCAGTGTTATTTAGCTACGCCTTCAACAGCACAAGCTGAGCTATCTCCCTTTGCTAGTTGTAAAGTACATACATGCTATTATGTTAAGTTGTTATAGCTATCTAGAAATTATTATGTATGTACCCAATTAACAATAAACATTATTTCATTCATTCAATCGTGATGGTTATACCGCCACCAGACGGCGCCTCGTTTGTTATTCGACAGGATGCAACACGGGCAGTTGAGTGTGGCTTGGAGTAAAAAGCTGATAGGTCGCTCCCTTACATACAACTATAATATGGATTATATCTTTTTCTCTTACATTGTTAAATTACATCTGAACCAATTATCCCTGTAGATTGTACAGTGTAATTGTCTTGTTAACTCAGAAAAGATTAGTGCCTATCGAAATGTACTTAAATCAGGTCTTAAGTTAAGACCTTTGTTAGGGAACAATGAAAAGAAAAGAGCGAGATGGCTACTTAGGGTTCTGCTTAAAATACACCTTATGTAAAGGCTGAACAGATAAAAAGATGTCTATAAGAGATCGCTCATAGCGATAAGACCGTATGAAATATACACCAAGTAGTTTTCCAAATTCTAAGTAAATTTTTGGGTGATATAGAGTAATCTATGACAATAGGAATTGTTTCCAGGGTCAAAATAATTACATTAAATATTTAGTCCGTATTTTAGATTATAAAAATATATTGGACACGTATTTTTCCTTTTTTTTATTTAAACAAAAAATCTCACACACTCTAAAATGCAACCGATAGAAGACCGACAGTCCAGCAACCTTACGACGGGGATCAAGACTTTGAAGTCTTGCGTCACAGTGTCGTCGTCAGAGTGAGTCATTACCTTCTAATGAGTCTTCTGGCACGCCCCTCGATTGTCTCCAACGCTTTAAGTTTTTCATACGAAGAGCATTCAGGATGACCTCACTCCACCTTCTGGTAAGCGGTCGTGAGGTCTAAAGGTTAGGTCGCCAAGCATAATAGAACAAACTCATCGCTTCTGTCACCCTCACCTTGAAGGCCCACTGAGATGCCGTTTCACGCCCCGCCTAAGTTGGTATTATTTAGCCGATCCATCCGAAATATGCGACCTAAAAGATCGCAATTTTTGCGTCTTATGTTACTATAAAAACTTCAATATTTATGGCAGACGGCCTTCGATAAGACATAATTCACAAGATGTAACGTTTCACACAAATTGGGGGCCATAAAAATGTCTACGGTTCCAATCCATTCGTGTCAAACGGAGAAAAGGAAATATTGTTTTTATGTACATTACATCTTTGAGGAAAATATAGAATTTCACAACGTGATAAACAAACAACAAAGAAATTAATATCTAGATCTACTATTACAGATTTCTTTACTGTAATGTACATGTATTCTACTTCCACTCCCGAACAACACGTGCTGGACAGCGTTGTCATCCGCATACCATCCAGAAGATGGTGGCGCGCACCAAGAGGTTTAGTTCCTCGTTCTTGCCCCGTGCCATTAAGTCATGGAATGCCCTTCCAGCTCATGTGTTTCCTTCCTCTTACAATCCTGAGTTCTTTAGGCGGGGCGTGAAACGGCATCTCAGTGGGCCTTCAGGGTGAGGGCGACAGGCGCAATGGGTTTGTTATATTGTGCCTGTCGACCTAACTTTTGGACCTCACGACCGCTTACCATCGGGTGGAGTGAGGTCATCCTGAAAGCTCTTTTATAAAAAAAATATGTATAATACTCGTACACATAAACCTACCTCTTGGTCGACGTTAATCAAAATGTCTTCCAATCTATTAAAAAAACCGCATCAAAAATCTGTTTCGTAGTTTTAAACATCTATGCATATATAGGGACAGACATGAAAAGCGACTATATTTTATTATCATCATCATCATCAGCCTATTGCAGCCCTCTGCTGGACATAGGCCTCTCCAGGTGTTCGCCACTCAGGGCAAACATCTGGAGGATGTACCCATAATCGCCACACTGGGCAGGCGGGTTGGCGATCGCATGGCGTAGCTTCTCGTTCCAGTGACGGTGAGCAGCGTTTACATGGGTACAAATAAATCTACTGCAATTGCCAACCCACCTGATGATGTCCAGAAGGTCCTGTATACCAGTGTTCCCCAAATTGTTCCGTAAGTGCCTAAGTAATAAAAGTTTGGAAGCCACTGCAGTATAGTTAATTCAAGGTCAAAAAAGGCCACCTAATCTACAAAATTGCCCTATCCTGCACGTCCCACGCATTCGCAGGGTTCAAGGCAATGTCTTACAGGCCCTTATCTGGGACATTTTGTCTCGTCCCCAGCCCTCTGACATTACAAGATTACTGTTAAGACTCTTATAATAGCTCACATGAGCTCGCCGACCTTCGGAAAAACTTGTACAGACATTACTTTGGGTTCTCGGAGATAACTCGCTTGTGTATAGAAAGAAATAAAAGTAGTACTTTTCTTACCAAACACTAACAGCTCAACAGCCTATCGTAGTCCACTGCTGGACATAGGCCTCTCCAGTTGTTCGCCACTTTGGTCAAACATCTGGAGGATTTACCCCGCTCCGGTGACGCTGCTTGATTCTATCTTTTGAAGATAAAGATTTGAGAGAGGTAGGGCATAGCGAATCTTCGCTCGAATTGAGCCGCCCGTCCGGGGAAGGACCTCCACCCTATAGAATACCGCAGTCAAATGACCTCTGGGTCGTGTTTTTACCGGTGAGTAGGGTTTCCGGAGCTCGTGGGGGGTTAGGGTTGGGCCGGCATGGCGGTGGCAACTGACAGGTAACTGACTAGTTACCTGCCCGTTGTCACAGCGACTTGGGCTTCTCTTTCGCCTTCCATCAGGCGTAGGGAAGCCATTATGTCGAGCCACTATAAAAGTTTAGTTACGATTTATAGTTACAAAAAGCCAGGTTAGACCTCAAAATATAAAGTCGTTGGTAGAGGTCGCCACTGGTAGAGCGAACACAGGGCGCTGTCGCTATCACTCAGACCCTACACGTGACTGCTCCACTACTTTTTGTTAGGGTTCCATAATTGGTACAGTCGTTGTTTAAAATGGCAGTAAATTTTTCAGAGCATAAATGTGTTTGAGCCGTCGTTAATATTAACATCACTGGCCTTTCGCAGTCCACTGCTGGACGTGGGCATCTCCAATGTTCGCTACTTTGACTAATTTTGGGCTTCTCACAGCATTTGCCAGCCATCTTGCACAAATCGTCACTCCACCTGGCCTGAGGGCGTCCTACATTACGTTTGCCGAAACGCGGTAACCATTCCAGAACTCGTTTACCCCAACGGTTATCGGTTCTGCGGCTGATGTGGCCACTATAGCAATCCGGTAAGCCATAAGGATGAACATGGTTCTCTTACAGACCTCAAAGAACATCGTCAGGTATCTATATCCTTTTTTTCGTGTGGTTTCAGGATTTAGAATAGCACCACCAAATCTCATCCCGTGGTTGTGGTAGAAGACGACTAAGGGAATAGGCGAAATAGGCGTTAGGACATAGGCAGCATCATGATTTGTTTTTTAACCGACTTCAAAAAAGGAGGTACTCAATTCGCCTGTTTTTTTCTTGTGTATGTTACCAGATATCTCCTGGAATTGTGAACCGATTTGGATATTTTTTTTAAAAAAAGTTTATTTTGTTAAAAAAAAATATTTTTGTTAAAAAATTGAGTTTTTTTGTTAAAAAAAATTGAGTTTTTTTTTCACTGGCTAGTCTTCTTGGGTCATTGACCACTGTGGTCGAAATTCGGTCAGGAGAGCATTTTCATAAATTGTAATCTACAGAACCCATTGTTATAAGCGAAAAAATATCTTCCAATGTCTTACTTATTTTAAACTCCGTGTGAATTCGTTCACGATTTACTTTTACGACCGAAGAGAATTACTTTTATTTAAGTTTATTTACTTTTTAGAGACTTAAACTGGATTGAACTTTTACATAATTTATTGGATACTACGTAAATAAACACACTAGATTTGTATCTAACATAATTTAATCTCATACATTTGTATTTCAAAACGTGTTGTTATATTTTGACTATTTTATATAACAAATAGATACTTTATAGGAATGGTAAATTTATTGGGAAAAATAAATAAAAAAAATCGAAAATGAGAGATCACGAGTTCCAACTTTGGGTCGGGTCTCGGGTCTAATTTTGCTATTGGGTTTTTATGTCAAGAATATACTCAGTAGCTGCCCTGGAGTAAGGAAGTTTATCATCATCATCATATCAGCATGCAAATGTCCACTGCTGGACATAGGCACACACTGTCCACTGCTGGACACGGTCGACCGTACTTTCTGTTTTATTTATACCCATTTTCTGATATTACCTTAGTCGTCTACGACACTCACGGGATAAGATGGGGTCATCACCATCATCAGCCCACATCAGTCCACTGCTGGACATAGGCCTCTCCCAAAGCTCGCCACTGTACTCGATTTTGGGCTTCTCGCATCCAGCACTTGTCAGCCGTCCTGCGCCAATCGTCACTCCACCTGGCCTGAGGGCGTCCTACACTACATTTGCTGAGGCGCGGTCTCCACTTCAGAACTCGTTTACGCCAACGGTTATCGGTTCTGCGGCTGATGTGGCCAGCCCACTGCCACTTCAGCTTACTAATCCGGTGAGCTATGTCGGTAACTTTGGTTCTCTGCCGAATGACCTCATTGCGGATCCGATCCCGCAGAGAGACACCGAGCATAGCCCTTTACATAGCTCGCTGAGTGACCTTTAATTTGTGGACTAGCCGTACCGTGAGTGTCCACGTTTCGGCTCCATATGTCATAACCGGTAGAACGCACTGATCGAACACTTTCGTCTTTAGGTACTGTGGGTTCGACGATGTGAAGACTCGACGAAGTTTCCCAGCGTTTCCCACGTTTCCCAGCTAGCTGCTAGCTGAATTATCCTATTTATCTCGTCCTCAAAGTTGTTTCCATCCAACAGCAATGTCTGCCCTATTAAGTAAGTATACATATTTTTAGGTGTAGTTATGATGATGGGGTATTCCTTTATAATCTGGAAACCATACGGTTCAACCAATATTCTCCGTATTATTAAACTAAAATTGAATATCAATATCTTTTGAGTAATATGTGGTTAAATTGAGGTTAAAATATATAAATTGCATTCGATGAACATATTGGGAAACCTTTGTAGATAATGTATTTCATATAGTTCTGATAATTACAGACTGACCCAATGTTTAATGGTGTAGTGAACCGATTTGCACGCGTAACAAATTAATGTAATGACGATTTGAGCTTGATGTTATTATGGTATTTCTGTATCAAAATTTTCTAGTTAAGTTAGGTTAGGATTGTCCATTATTGCAGTTTTAGTAAGGGTTCTTCCATAGAACTCGTGAGGATCAATCATGGAAGTAACAAGTACTACGTAATTTTGTTATGTACGTAACGTACCGCCATCTGTTGTTATTAAGCGGAACTAGTGATTGTATGTTGTAACAATATGTAAATAGATGTCGCTACGGTACAATCAGGTGGTTTGTGGAAACATCTTCGCCTGTTTCATTTGGTACATTTTTTCGCTTCATTTGCTACGCACATAACATCGGCACAGAAGCAAATGAAACGAAACGTTTATCCTGACCTTTTGGGACACTGCGCAGTGAAACGGGACACCCACAGGAATCTATCAATGGGAATAATAGTTCCCATTCGTCAGAATACGGTGCAATTGTTGGGAGAAGCGAGGGCATATCAGCGTTTTCATAAACTAACTAGTTTACACCCGCACATTCATCATCATCATCATGGGTTCGAACCCCACTCGTGACAAACATTCGTGTGATGAACATTTGTGTTTGTTTCGTGTCTGTTTGTTTATATCTTCTATACTTATAATAAATCTGTAGAGAAGTCAATTCTGTACATGGAATATATTTTTAAAATAACTATCAGGGGGTGATTAGTGATCGATACTGATGGCAAAAATGCAATAAGTAAAATTTTTGTCTGTCTGTCTGTATGTTCGCTATAGAAAAAAAACTACTGGACAGATTTTAACGAAACTTGGAACGATTATTCTTCATGCTCCTGGGCAGGTTATAGTATACTTTTCATCACGTTACAATCAATAGGAGCAGAGCAGTTACGGGAAGTGTTGGGAAAACGGAAGAAATTTTTATCTGTATGTTTGATCGTGCATCACGCGAAAACTACTGCTTGGAATTAAATGCGGTTTTCACCAATATATTGCTAGAGGTCTAACTTACAATTGAGGTACCATTTTATGGAAGTCCGTTATTTTTAAAACCCGATATACACGCGTGCGAAGCCTCCGGCACAGCTAGTCTTTGTTAAAATTCGTCACTAGGTATCGCGTAGTTCACATAACATACTGCAATCGTGTGATAAAAAGACATGATCTTTACTTGATACAATATTATATGTGTAGGCACATCCCGCTAGCCGCCCCTATCTCAACCATCGACCCTACAAAAACTCTATAGCGTTATCGAAAACGCGGTAAATCAATTCGTATTAGACCATTTATAATGTTTATACGGCGATTACTTTCATACTTGCCTGCGGAGGTGCCCGGCGACTCCTGTTTATCACAATATACATATAGCATAAAATAGCATCATCAGCATCTATGGCAGTCCACTGCTGGACATAGGCCTTTCCAGTTGTTCGCCTCCTAGCTTGCAGGCTTTATCCATAATGGGCAGCCTAAGTTTGGCCTAGGGTTGGCAATCCCAGGGCGTAGCCCACCCCCCCCCCCCCCCTTAACTTCTAAAATATTGGCATGATAAAACTGAAAAAAAATTATAATGTGTATTTCTATGCAAACTACTAACGAAAATTGGTTTGAATGAAATCTAGACAGTACTTTTTTTTAAAACGTCATAAATCAAATTACCTAATTTTTTTCATTCAATCAGTGGTACGGAACCCTACGTGCGCGAGTCCGACTCGCACTTGGCCGGTTTTTTTAATAGATAGAGGGATTCATGAGGAATGTTTTTGTGTATAATATTATGCTTATAGTATTGCACCCGTGCGAAGCCGGGGCGGGTCGCTAGTAAATGTATAAATTTATATTATTTCTCGTAATTAAAATTATGTCCCATTCGTGCATCCCGTAAACGCACGTACGTAGTAATAATAAAAAAATTCTTACCCAAATTTTTATTTTTTCATAAAACGGACGGTAAAAATATAAAACCGACCAAGTACGATATATATTTTTCGTTAAGAGTTCCGTCATGTTGGTTGAATATAATGAGTTAAGCTATATAATTGACTGGTACGCATCGGAGTACTGGAGAGGTGGTATAGAATCATTGTCCACTGCTGGTCATAGGCAAAAAAGTCCCAAAACGATAATTGTTATGTAGGGGGATTTACCTTACCTCAAAAGGCTTGGCAGACGGGTTGGTCACCGCAGCAAAACGGACCTCATAATATTTTGTATGGGATGGGTTCCTCCAGACCTCATATTATTACATTATCGTACGATTTTGGGATGTAAGGAAGCGACCTATCACCTTTTCGCTCCAAGCCATCCTCACCTGACCGTGGTGCATCCTGCCGAACAACAAACGAGGCGCTGGCAAACTGACTGGTGGCGGTATAACTGTCGCAGTCATCTGGTTGAATCTCCTATTCAATTGAATGACTTGCGCGTTCATTGAATGACGACATATAACTGCAATAGGCTGATGATGTTGATCGTACGATTTCGTTATTTAGTACGAGTAAATTGGTATTTTGGAATTTATTGTGACTGCTATAAACATCCCTATTCTATTTCAGGGTTCTTCCATTTTTTATGAGGATCCCCAAAAGTAATGGAGTACGCCATATAGCGAGTGTACACTGAATACTAATACTTCCAGCTATAAACCTGCTTATATTGTGCGAGTTGAATTTTATAGGTAAAGACATGAGTACCTTCAGCTAAACATGTAGGTAGGTCTTATTTTAAGTGCCTGTTAATATAAAAAAATTTCATCATCCTCCTCTCCAGTTGTTCGCCACATAGGGCAAACATCTGGAGGATATACCCATAATCGCCACGCAGGGCAGGTGGGTTGGCGATCGTCATAGCTCCTCGCTCTGGTGACGCTGCTGCCCGTCATCGGCTGTGGTATTTAGCTACGCCTTCTATCGTGATGGTTGTACCGCCACGAGTGGTTTTTTTTAGTGGCTCGACATAATGGCGTCCCTACGCCTGATGGAAAGCGAAAGAGAAGTCCAAGCTGCTGTGACAACTGGCAAGTAACTGGTCAGTTACCTGTCGGTTGCCCGAGCCTCGTTTGTTAGTCAGCAGGATGCACCACTGGCATTTGAGGGTGGCTTGGAGCGAAAAGATGATAGAAAGGTATGCCTATTTTACTTACAACCTTCGGTTGAGGAATTGTTACTTACTTACTACTTTAAAAAACCTACAGACTTTACCGCATTCTAATTTCAATATGAAGTAATTTTGGAATTTTTCATTCAACTTCATAGTTGAATAAAAAATTGCAAAGCCGCGATGGTAGGGAAATTGAAATCTAGCTATCAAGTGTAAAACCTCATCCTTTTGAGCTCCACAGAAGCTAGACAGGCCTCAAATTAAAAGTCCTTCAAGACGATAAATCAAGAATCACTTTGACGCGAGAATCCCCACTGTCTTGTACAAAGGGGGGAGGATTAAGATGGCGGCTTTTACACGGACAGTATCTGATAAAATATTAAATCGCGTCGCAGGCGTGGATATCGGGCTTCGAAAATAATGGACTGCCATAAAATGGTACTTACATTTTAAATTAGACTTCTAGCAATACATTGGTGAAACCCGCATTTAATTCCATGCAGTTGTTTTCGCGTGATGGGCGATCAAACATACAGTTAAAAATTTCTCCCGTTTTCCCAACACTTCCCTTCACTGCTCTGCTCCTATTGGTTGTAGCTTGATGAAAAGTATACTATAACCTGCCCAGGAGTATGATTGTACCAAGTTTCTTCAAAATCCGGCCAGTATTTTTTTTTCTATAACGAACATACAGACAGACAAAAATTTCATACCTCCACATAAATAAAACACATAAACAAAGATATAAAACAGTCAGACCGGACGTGGTGTTGTGACGTCCAATATAAAAGGCCCCACTAGGCATCGAACCGTGGCCCGCGTAGCAAGCCACGGCGCTGGTTTTCAGTGAGTCCTGCTGAGTGAAGCCCACGGACGTATAAGGTTGCTACAAATTATTATAAAATGATTTAGGTATTTTTGTATACATACCTATATGCAAGCTATTTATGTTATTCTTATATTCATCATCATCATCATCAGCCTATTGCAGTACATTGCTAGACATAGGCCTCTCCAGTTGTTGGCCACTTAGGGCTCTGGAGGATATACCATACATATAATCGTCACGCTGGGCAGGCGGGTTGGCGATCGCAGGGCGCTTCGGTGACGCTGCTGCCCGTCATCGGCCTGTGGTATTTAGCTACGCCTTCAACTGTGATGGTTATACCGCCACCCGTCGGTTGCCAGCGCCTCGTTTGTTATTCGGCAGGATGCACCACGGGCAGGTGAGGTTAGCTTGAAGCAGAAAGATGATGGATCGCTCCCTTACATCCCACTACAGAACCAAACTAGTCTTTTGAGACTTTTTTTTTTGTCTGAAACGACCGAGCTTTGGCTCGGTCGTTTCAGACAATCTTAGCATTAAACCGAGCATTGTAAATGCAACGAAAATGCGTAAGAAAAAGTTTAAATGAGTCAAGTTCTTGGGAGTGATGGATCGACGGCCGATGATAAGATACACCGACCTCGGGCCGTAGATAACAGTGGAGCTGAGAAAAATTGCCTACACTGAAACTGGAGCATTGTACTTACTCCATCTAAGAACGGAACTAGATCATAGAAGTTCGTTTTGTACGTGCGGAACCCTTAAACCCAACTGCCAAGATTTCAGTACTTTATTATGAGTATTTGCCCCTACATAATCATCAACAGCCATCACAGTCCACTGCTGGACATAGGCCTCTCCCGTTATTCGCCACTTTGGGCAATCATCAGGTTTAACTCATAGTCTGGGCAGGCGGGTTGGCGATCGCAGGGCGTAGCTTCTCGCTCCAGTGACGCTGCTGCCCGACATCGGTCTGTGGTATTTAGCTACGCCTTCAAGTGTGGTGGTTATACCGCCACCAGTCGGTTGCAAGCGCCTCGTTTGCTATTCAGCAGGATGCACCACGGGCAGGTGAGGATGGCTTGGAGCGAAAAGAATAGATAGAATAGATATACTTTATTGCACACCATACAATCGACTTAAAACTAGTAAAATGGACATTAGTTGTACAATTAGGCGGCCTTATCGCTGCAAGCGATCTCTTCCAGGCAACCTTAGGGTAGAGGATAAATTAAACAGACAGGGTGAGGTGAGCTATAGACTGAACAGAAATTGATGATAGTAAAACATAAATATTAAATACATGAGTACTAAATAATATACAATATGATAAATACATGAGTAAATAATAATACACTATACATATATATAAAAATATGAATATAATGATAAAAATATAAATATAATTTATTTATTTATTTATTTAAACTTTATTGCACAAAATGGTACAAAAGGCGAACTTAATGCTAGGAGCATTCTCTACCAGTCAACCCTTGGGTCATGCAGAGAGCAGATTTGTTGTGCGGTGAGTGTACAAATGGAAACACAATAAAAGAAAATACATTATTAATATAAAAAACTAATATATGGAAATATGCTAAATAAAGTAAGTATAATATACTTAAACATATAAGAGACATATACATATCGTACATAAATAGACAAATATATACCATGTACTTAAAATATTACTTAAATTATAAACATTACATAGACATATACATACATATATAGACATATATATACATATAGATAATATACATACATGATATAATGATGAGAAAACATAAATATAAAGATGATAGGTATACCTATTTCGACTTTTGCTGAAGTTCGATTTTTTCAAGGATATGTCGTTCGCACTTTGGGTACGTATGACGAAACTTTGATTAACTGCGCAAAGCTGTTTGTAAGTCGCGCGATGATTTATCAAACAAAACACGAGAGCGACAATAACTCACGCTGGTTCTGTAGCACTCAAAGTATTATTCACACCGTTGTGAAAAGACGAACCGTTTCATATAAACAACGTCTGAATCATTATTCAGCCATTGCTTTCAAATGTTAAAATTGAAATGACACCTTCATATATTTATACCTATTTATCCGGTTGTTGATATGAGAGCAGGTACAATCGTCCGTGGGCTTCACTCAGCAGGACTCACTGAAAACCAGCGCCGTGGCTTCTACGGGGGCCACGGCCTAATGCTGAGTGAGGCCCTTTTGTTTTGGACGTCGCAACGGCCGTGTCCGGTATAATTGTTGTGTATTATGTTTGTATGTTTATCTTTGTTTGTGTTTAAGTGTAATTTGTGTGTTCTGTATATCGTGTTGTGATGTCCAAAAATAATAAACATTTCTTTATTCTTTATTCTTATATACTCATGTGCGAACGGGTAAGCTATGGAACTTAGCTATTCAGATTTTCTCTTGTCTGAGCCAAGGGTCGTAGGGTCGATTCCCGCACAGTACAAACATTTGTGTTTAAACATGTCTATTTGTATTGGTCTGAGTGTTTACTATAACTACATGTATAATAATAATTGTATTTATTTACAAAAAACAGTATCTAAGTAAGTTTATCAGTTGTCTAGCACCCATAGTACAAGCTTCGGCTTAGTTTGGGGCTAGGTGGCGATGTGTGGCCCAGCGTGGCATGTCTTGGGGTTATTTATTGATTTAAAGACTAAAATAAGACTGAAAAAGCAGTGTCAATTAAAAAAAACCCATAACGGTGCAAGCACACGCAAGCAATTTCACATTCCGTTTGTGAAAAATGCGAAGCAACGAGCAGATCCACTTACACGCCCTTATTTATTACGAGCTGTGCTCGCGACTTCGTCCGCGTGGAATAGTTATTTTTCCCCGTTTTTTTTTTTACATTTTCCATTATTTCTTCGCTCCTAATAGTTGCAGCGTGATGTTATATAGCCTAAAGCCTTCCTCGGTAAATGGTCTATTCAACACAAAAAGAATTTTTCAATTCGGACCAGTAGTTCCTGAGATTAGCGCGTTCAAACAAACAAACTCTTCAGCTTTATAATATTAGTTAAGATTTTTAACTTTCCCTCTGAACTTTTAGCCTTTTGAGAGTCGCGGCGAAATATGGGTTAACTCTTTTTAACATTCAGAAGTAATGGATAAAAATGAAACTCGTTGTTAGTAGGTAAATCATCATCATCAGACTATTGCAGTCCACTACTGGACATAGGCCTCTCCAGTTGTTCGCCACCTAGGGCAAACTTCTGGAGGATATACCCATAATCGCCACGCTGGGCAGGCGGGTTAGCGATCGCGGGGCGCAGCTTCTTGCTCCGGTGACGCTGCTGCCTGTCATTGGCCTGTGGTATTTAGCTACGCTTACAGTCGTGATGGTTATACCGCCACCAGTCGGTTTGCCAGAGCCTCGTCTGTTATCAGTAGGATGCACCACAGGCAGGTGAGGGTGGCTTGAAGCGGGTAGATGATAGGACGCCCCCTTACATCTCCTACTGTGATTGAAGCCAATAGTAATAACTATTTGCGAATCCGTCTTCATCAAGCGCTGAACCAAGGCTACAGAGCTCTATTGCCTTGAGAATAAGGTTCAAAATTGCCAAAAACACTATAATAGTGATATCACACGTCTCTAATGACTTAGCAATAAGGGTCAAAATCGCACTACAACTCGCAGTAGTGTCATTATCAGTGTATGAACAGGGTGCGTTAATTACACACATAGTGACGTCACTTCCGTCCCGGTGACGTTGACAGAATGCCGACGCGTTATCAAAGAGCAGGGGTTGGGAAACTTGTGACGTAACTGTAATTTTTTTTTTTAAATATTCCAATTGCGTACTTATTTTGGCTCACTTAGCTTATTTGATTATAGGCGTTTTAGTAAGAATCCCATATCTTTCCTCGCAGTAAATGTATTCTATATTACTTAGTGTGAATATAGCTTTGCAACTGTGAAGGAATTTTTGAAATCGGCACAGTAGTTTATTAGTTAATTCATTATAAACATACACACAAAAATACAAATAATTCCTGTTTATAATATTAGTGTAGATCAATTCATTCAGTTTATCAGGAAACGGACGGTATCGTTTACCTGTACAAATAATACCTACTGCGTTCACCAACCCGCCTGCCAAGCGTGCTGACTATTGGAAATCCCTTTAAATGACAGTTGTTATTGGGGGAGGGTTATTTTGCTATGTCCATCAGTGGACGTTAACAAACTAATGTTAAATAATAATTTTAGACATTTGACTTAGTACTTGACGGTTCCACCGAAAATCAGCGTCTTGGCAGTCTTTATGTCATGAATTGACATTCACTGAGTGGATACTAATTTGGCTGCACATTGTATACCATTGTAGGTTAGTCTTAAGTTACTTTGTAGATTTAGTACACCCTTGTATTATTTAATGTGCGCTGAATAAACTATTTTCTATTCTATTCTACTAAATGTAAATAAATAAATATCAAACAATATTCGAAAGGTTTGTCACCCCTGCTTCAGATCATTACACGATCAGCCGTGTGTGACTATTTGCATTTCGATCGGGGACTATTCCCCTAACCCGTGATTAAGTGTATGTTAATTTTAAGTTGCAATTAGTTTTAACATGTCTAAAGGCCAAAAAGAGAGGGTTGCCAGATCAAATTTTTGTTTAGGAACGATGATTATGACTAAAATGTTTCCCATTGGTTTGCTTGAAGAGCAAAAAAAAAGAAGAAATCTAAGAAAATCGTTGAGATTTTGCTCCGTTTGGTCATGTTTATAAAATAAGGGAGGTAAAAAAAATTGGGAGTTTTGGACGGGATCCGAGATATCGGGACGCTTCTGCCCTCATCTAAACACCTAGAGGAATGAACTCTTCTTTCCAGTGACGCTGCTGCCCGTCATCGGCTTGAGGTATTTATCTACACCTTCCATCGTGATGGTTATACCGCCACCAGTCGGTTGCTAGAGCCTCGCATTTTATCGCGACTTATTAGGCAAAATGCATCTCTCTTACATTCTACTTAACGAATAGGCTATTATGGCTAGAAATTGTAATTAGTCCGTCTTTTAGCTTATTCAAAAATAAAAGACACGTATTTTTTTATTTGTAAATTAGACTCAAAATTACAAAGTTATAGCCCGTTGAAATGACGTTTGACGTCACTCGATGAGGCATTTTTACGGGAGCGAGTGACGTCAAAGACTCCCACTCCTAACTTTTGATGCCTTTTATCTTTGCTATCGTTTATTTGAATGAAAAAAGGAAATATACGTGTCTTTTATTTTTTAATAAGCTAAAATACGGACTAATTGCAATTTCTAACCATAATAGCCTACTGTGAACAGACGGCAAGTATCACAGCACACCTTTGTAACATAGTGCATTCTCAAAGGCACTCCTAAGAGTGTTCCGCTGTAACAATAGGAGGGTAAGTAATGGCGGTCGGCCGCTTGTTACATCAATGGTTTCATTAATTTCTGACGCGCCATCGCCTCCGTTTGCCGAGATGCGGGATAGACCAAGAGATAGTGTGCTGTACTGTAAATAGTAAAGCAGTATAACAATCAGTCACACAGCGCCATCTAGTCTCGAACGACGTTATCTTTTTTTTATAGTAGCTCGACATAATGGCTTCCCTACGCCTTATGGAATGACAAAGAGAAGCCCAAGTCGCTGTGACAACTGGCAAGTAACTGGTTACCTGTCAGTTGCCACTGCCATGCCGGCCCAACCCTAACCCCCTACGAGCTCCGGAGACCCTACTCACCAGCAGAAACACGACCCGGAGGTCATTTGGCTGCGGTATTCTATAGGGTGGAGGTCCTTCCCCGGACGGGCAGCTCAATACGAGCGAAGATTTGCTATGCCCTACCTCTCGTGAGACACAGAATCCCCCAATATAAGTTTCTCCTTTAAACGTCCTTTAGGATTTGGAACGCCTTACTATCACAAGCGCTGCCCGCCTATGCACGCCTAATGGTTTGTTTACTTTGTGTATATCTTTCGCTTACCTTCAGGGGAAGCCTGTCCTGCCCTAATAAAAAACACAACATACGCTGTCCGTTTTATTTCAGAGGGATTGTTTCACACAAAGAATACCCACACAATTAATTAGTCACACAGAAAATTCATCCAGAGCGGCGCTAAACTAACATGTTGCACACAAAACTACGATTCCAAAGCATTAGTTAGTTAGACAAATATTGGTGGCTCCAGTTTCGCTTGGCAAGCTACCAGCAAATAACTAAACCGTGACATATTCGACTAAAACGCTGGACCATTTAAAATTGCAGGTAAATATTTGGATGCATTTCGTAGTACTTCAGCTGTAGGTTGTCATTTTGAAATCGACTGTGGTTTAATGATTTCGGTTAATTGTTATTGAAATGCTAGGTAAACTACACTACATAGGTAGGAAATATTAATAAATAAATAATTATCACACGGAGGATATCACGGGGGTGAAAGGGAGCGACCCATTCTCTTTTCGCTCCAAGCCAACCTCACCTGCCCGTGGTGCATTCTTCCGAACAACGAACGAGGCGCTGGCAACCGACTGGTGTATAACCATCACAATTGATGGCGTAGCTAAATACCACAGACCGATGACGGGCAGCAGCGTCAGCGGAGCGAGAAGCTTTGCCCAGCGATCGCCAACCCGCCTGCCCGACGTGGCGATTATGGGTATATCCTCCAGATATTGGCCCTAAGTGGCGAACAACTGGAGAAAGTTCCATCCCAAATATGGGGCAGCACGCGTCAGGTAACCGAGGCGAATTCCCAAGGCAGGGTCGCCATATACGGGGTACGTAGGGAGATGAGTATAACGAATCAATGTTGAAAGAATACTGAATATATTATAATAATATAAGCGGCACCCCTTCCAAGCAGCCAGTTCTGACAGGCCGGCCTATAAAAGCCGTACGCCATTGCCGACCCGTCCATTTGCTTTTCGGCGCTCGGAGCTGTCACATCTATGTGTTAAGTCGTGTAAAGGTTACGCGAGCCATTTATGTGTTACGTATTTAAGTGCTATTCTGTACATAAGTTGTTTAAATCAATTAGAAGTGAGCTATATCGTTTTCCTTGTGATTTATTCGTTTTCAAGTATTTTTCGAATTAAATAATTGCGGTCGTGTAAATCGATTCATTTGTTTTTTTTAAGTCGTTACCACTTCTGATCCTTACATCAGAAGTGGGATAAAGAACAACTAAAGCCCACTACACAAGGAAAACGAGATAACTGATAGATTTGTGTTCTAACGGGTAAGATTTTAAAACCTTTTCTTAGCTTTTTGCTTTCAATAAGTGCATAACCAAGTGAGTCACCTTATTTATTGTTTTAAAAACCATGGTACGTTCAAGATCGCGTAGTCGTGGCCGGAAACGTGCTCGAGACAGGTCGCGTGATCGCGTTCGCGATTCGGGTAGTAGGCGCAGGCGTCGTCATAGTTCAAGTGATAGTGATCATAGTAGATCGCGACGTGTCTCGAGTGAGCGTGACCGACGCGTTAGGAGAGATGGCTCGCGTACCCGAGACCGACACAGCTCGCGTGATAGGGCTTCGCGTCATTCGCTAGGCAGGCGTCGTTCGCGTAGTGCTTACCGTAACTTACCGTCTCGAGAACCAACTCGTATTCATGACGAATCACGCTCTCGGTCCCGTAGTATCATGCGTAATAATCCGGTGCGTCGCGAACGGTCATGTACTCCAGTAACGCCTAGCCCTGTCACGAGTACTCCTCCACCGAGTCGTTCGAAAGAATTGTCCGCCCCGTGTTCTGAGGCGTCCACCCTTGCACAAGCTTTGATGCAGGCCATTAAAACAGTTAACCCTTTGAGACAGCCCTCTCAACATTACTTTGTTTCGAATTTTGATCCCGCTATACATAATTTTGATACTTGGTGTGAAGAGGTGGATCGCGCCAGAGATGCCAACAACTGGGGTGACCATGAGTGCTTGTCGCGTGTAGCGTCAGGACTCAAGGGCGATGCTAAGGTGTGGCTAAGCGAATGGGTTACGAACGATAGGTCCTGGACCAACTTTAAGCGGGAATTCAAACCACTGTGTCCCACTAAGCTAGATTACGCGAACATTTTGTTCGATACTATGAATACCACGTCAAATAAATATCCCACGTACGCGGAGTATGCGCGCCGTACTCTGTTGCGGTTAAGGGTAGTGCAGGGACTCAGCGATGAATTACGAACGCTTATTGTTATCCGTGGAATCGACAGCCCCCAAATCCGAGCGGCGGCTGCGAATGCAGACCTCACTTCGGACAATTTGGTGTCTTTCTTGTCTATTTACACTAAACCAAACCTAGATAAGCATACCGTTCCTACCTCCGGCAATAAAAACCGACCATTTGCGAAACCTGTCCTACGAAAGGATCAAAGATGTTATACTTGCGGCCGTCAGGGCCATCTAGTATGAGACTGTAAGCAGTCGAAAACAAATGGGCCCCCCAACACGCAGCCTAGTGTTGTTAGTAAGACCTGTACGTTTTGTAAAAAGCTGGGGCACACCGAGGATGTTTGTTTCGCCAAGGCGCGATCCGAACCGCGAAATCCCCGCAATTAATTTTTGTTCTGATCACTTGGGCTCGCGACGGAATAACGACATCACAACGGCTGTGGTGAACGGTATTCCAGTCGACGTACTTGTTGATAGTGGTGCCCTTGTCTGTCTCCCTCATCTCTTCGGACGTTGTCAAACATCTTCCGTGTCAACCCAAGTCTAAGCGCAGCGTGTTGAAGGACATAAGCGAAAAGGAAATAGTTGCCACGTCTTATGTCACTGTTACCGTTGAATTCAGCGACATGTCTGTTGAAGTAGATTTAATAGTTGTCCCGCATACACTGATGAATGCACCCATCATTATAGGTACTGATGTACTGAATCACGACGGCATAACCTATGTTAGGACTAAAGATAGGCAGTATCTCACTCGCTCAACGACGCCTTGCGTTTATGTCAGCACTGTTCAGACGGGTCAGCCTGAAATAGACACACCCCTTCAAGGCGAGGAGTTATTAAACTTCATGACTGTCGTAGAGGAGTTTTCGAATTTCTTGATTTCTGGTACGGCAGCGAGTAGTCGCTGCTTGACGGTAGCGCCAAGACAGGTGAGCTGGACATATGGCTTACGAGTTCAACACCAGTAGTATATAGACCTTTGACGTCAGGTATTAAACACTTTGACCCAAGAAATGCTCGTTCCTAGTCACCGAGGTAGAATACCTAGGTAGGGTAGTAAGTGAAGGTCAGGTTAGACCGAGCACACGCAAGGTCGAAGCTCTAGTTAACACAGACCTCATGCAAAAACTGTGTGATGGTGACCTCGACTCAAGGCGGTATGTGGTGCAAAACGACCTCTTGTACTACAGGTACACGTCTGTAGGACAAGAACCAAAGTTATTGTGCTACATACCTAAGGGTCACCGACTCAGTCTACTTAGGGTGTTTCATGACGAACACGAACACATAAGGGTTGACAAAACCTTAGACCTAATTTTGCGACACTTTTGGTTCCCCGGCCTAAAACAGTTCGTGGTCAAATACATAGGACATTGTCTTATATGCATTTCAAATAAACGCGTCTCTCGGGCCCCATTACAGACCATAACGTCTTGGGAAAAACCCGATGCACCTGTCCACACTCTACACATAGACGCATCGACGGTTACAAATTTGTCCTTATTATGGTGGACGCGTTTTACTAAGTTCTCGCTTTTATATCCCATGTATCGTCAGGATGCGGCCGAGCTCAAGCGTATTGTTTCTCAAGCCGTATCTCTCTTTGGTGTGCCTAACCTGTTAGTTACAGACAAAGGGCGCATGTTCGAATCGAACGAGTTCGTAACCTGGATCAACGAGCTGGGTTGTGGTCTCCACTACATCACTCCTGAGATGCATCACGCTAATGGTCAAGTGGAGAGGTATGTAAGGACTGTCCTCAACATGCTTCGCATCGAAGTCAACCAGAGGAATGCATCTTGGCCAGAGACCCCCTGGGAGATTCAGCTGGTGCTCGAAACTACGAAGCACAAGACGACCCAAACGTCTCCTATGAATCTTCTCATCGGTACCGAAGTGACGACTCCCGTCATTCGCGCTTTAGTACGCGATATAGCCATCGAAGGAGAGTCGCCGAACCAAGAGACTTTACGTGAGATGACGCGGAGCAGATCCCGACAACTGTTAAGGGATAACCAGGCCAGGCAAAACGAAAGGGTGAACCGAAACAGGCACCCTCCACGTAAATTTAACCTAAACGATCGTGTGTTTGTTATTAAGTGTTCACAGATGACCGGGAAACTTGATCCTGGAATGCGCGGCCCATAGGAGGTCGTCAAGGTCTTGCCAGGCGGGCGCTACCAGCTGCGCTTGCTGAGCGGGTGCAGTTGCAGGCTGCGGCGCAGTACATGGTGCTGTGGAGGGGCGAGTGGTGCCCTGAGACGTGCGCTGCCTTCTTCGAAAGTAAGCGCTTGTGGGTGTTATTGAAGAAAAGTCTTCCACCCCTGGCGTTATACTTCGTTACCAAGGGTGTTATTGAAGAAAAGTCTTCCACCCTTATGGTTATTGTCTACCCACGGGTGTTATTGAAGAAAAGTCTTCCACCCCTGGCGTCAGACGTTGTTGAGGGTGTTATTGAAGAAAAGTCTTCCACCCGTATGATTATTGGTTCCCTATGGGTGTTATTGAAGAAAAGTCTTCCACCCATATGGCCATTGACTACCCACGGGTGTTATTGAAGAAAAGTCTTCCACCCCGGGAGTCAGATTATGTTGTTAAGGGTGTTATTGAAGAAAAGTCTTCCACCCGTATGATTACTGGTTCCCTATGGGTGTTATTGAAGAAAAGTCTTCCACCCATATGGCCATTGACTACCCACGGGTGTTATCGAAGAAAAGTCTTCCACCCCGGGAGTCAGATTATGTTGTTAAGGGTGTTATTGAAGAAAAGTCTTCCACCCGTATGATTACTGGTTCCCTATGGGTGTTATTGAAGAAAAGTCTTCCACCCATATGGCCATTGACTACCTACGGGTGTTATTGAAGAAAAGTCTTCCACCCCAGGAGTCAGATTATGTTGTTAAGGGTGTTATTGAAGAAAAGTCTTCCACCCACAACATGGATACCTACAGCGGGTGTTATTGAAGAAAAGTCTTCCACCCCAGGTATCGACCCGTTAGTCGGGTCATGTTACGGGTCACGCTGAGGCAGCCGACCTGGTGCTGCGTTCGTCGCGAGAGGAGCTTCGGAACAAGTCCTAGGCACTACATTGGTTTGATATTTGAGAGACGTCTCTGTATTCTTATGTGTGTAATAGAGTGATGAATGTAACATCGTTATGCGGTGTAAAAGTAAGACGTGTGAATTAGATGACTGGCGATGGTTCGAAAGGAAGTGGACGGATGATTCTATTAAGGACTTTTTCGTTTCTTCAAATATGACCCTGTTCACAGGTAATGAAATCGAAGAACCTGAACCTTCCACATCGTCTTCAGCTGGACCATCTATGCCGATTTTGGACCTGCAGGATGAAGACGTTCCTGCAGAAGGTGCCGCTGGTCCCAGTGGCGCTTCTCAAGACGTCGGTGTCGAGGGCGACACGCTGTCAGGAGAGGCCGTATAAGCGGCACCCCTTCCAAGCAGCCAGTTCTGACAGGCCGGCCTATAAAAGCCGTACGCCATTGCCGACCCGTCCATTTGCTTTTCGGCGCTCGGAGCTGTCACATCTATGTGTTAAGTCGTGTAAAGGTTACGCGAGCCATTTATGTGTTACGTATTTAAGTGCTATTCTGTACATAAGTTGTTTAAATCAATTAGAAGTGAGCTATATCGTTTTCCTTGTGATTTATTCGTTTTCAAGTATTTTTCGAATTAAATAATTGCGGTCGTGTAAATCGATTCATTTGTTTTTTTTAAGTCGTTACCACTTCTGATCCTTACAATAAGAAATTGGATTATATACTAGTAGATTAAGTACATAGAGAGTTATACCCTCA
The DNA here is from genome assembly GCA_031163375.1 of Conogethes punctiferalis. NCBI lineage: Eukaryota > Metazoa > Arthropoda > Insecta > Lepidoptera > Crambidae > Conogethes > Conogethes punctiferalis. The sequence goes on along the minus strand of CM062103.1, from coordinate 3,435,797 downwards.
CACTATGTCCAGCAGTGGACTGCAATAGGCTGATGATGATGATGAATTATCACACAACATCACATACGTTGCCCCGATCCCAAAGTAGCTTAAGCACTTGTGTAATGAGTATCAGAACAACGAAGGTAGGTACGTAAGTATGTGTATCGTACCATGAACGGTTCTCTTTTGTTTTGTCGAACAACGATTCATATAACATGTCAATTGTCTACTACTGGACTAAACGTAGGCCACTCCAACTGTTCGCCACTTAAATCTTTATAATAAGAAATATGTAAATTCATTCTATTCTATTCTATTCTAAAATGAATAAAATAAAATAATTTATTTCTGCAAATAGATTCACGAGTAATACTTTTGCATGTCAAACTTTTTTCCTACCAGCACTTCGACTCAGCCAGATAAGAAGAAATGCCGCAACAAACTCATCTGTTAGCCTTTTTTTTTAAAAGAAATCCAACATAATATATTTTAATGTCTTATACCTACCTCGGCCCCTACACTAAACGCCCTGAGGCAAATCTGGAAGTAACAAATGACAGACATTCGTATTATTCCTTCGCAAATGGATTCATATCAGCGTCCAGATATTCGGAGAGCATATTATATTATTATTATATTCACCACATACTAAAATGTACATATATAGTGACTACTATACTACATAGCCAAAGTTGTAGGTTCTAAAATCAAGATACCTAGGTACATATTTTTCATTGTACACCAAAGATTACTTATAATTGACAGGCTCGGTGGCTCATTTGGTAGTGACCTCTGCCCTCTGAGCCAAGGGTCGTGGGTTCGATTCCCACACAGTACAAACATTTGTGTTCATGAACATGTCTGTTTGTATTGGTCTGGGTGTTTTCTATGTATAATAATGTATTTATTTAGAAAAAAAAATGTATCTAAGTAATTTTATCAGTTGCCTAGTACCCATAGTACAAGCTTCGGCTTAGTTTGGGGCTAGGTGGCGCTGTGTGGCCCAGCGTGGCATGTCTTGGGTTATTTAATTAATTAGACACAAAGATAATATGTGTGTAACAACCGACTAGTGGCGGAATAACCATCACTGACTGACTGAAAGAATGAAGGAGTAGCTAAATACCACAGACCGATGATGAACAGCAGCGTCACCGGAGCGAGAAGCTACGCCCTGCGATCGCCGACCCCCCTGCCCAGTGTGGCGATTATGGGTACAGCCTGCAGGTTGCCCTGAGTGGCGAACAACTGGAGAGGCCTATGATAATAATATTAAAGTATAATTTGTTCTTTCAGACAATCTTTGGGTACAGTATAATTAAAATTACAGCATTTTTAGCAAAAAAAAACCGACTTCAATTCAATATGGCGACAATGGGACCAACTAAGAAATACACCCTTTCGAACAAAAAAAAGAATTTTTCCAAAGGATTTCACAATTCTCGGATCAAAAAACAATCGAATCGGGAACCTCCTTTTTTTGGAGTCGGTTAAAAATGGTCGTTAGATACTCGATATTTCACGCGGAAGGTACGATTTTTCTATATAAGAAAGTATAGACTCCTCTAAGCAGTCAATATCGGACCGCGCCCGGCCGGATGAGAACCCCGCGGCGCTGCAATATAAGTTACTGAGCCAATACCGCTGAGGGATGCTTTTTGTTCCAACGGGCCGGTTTACACCCCACGACTACGAAACTGACATCACCATCAGCCTATTGCAGGACAGTCCACTGCTGGACATAGGCTTCAGTTGTTCGTTCAGCAAACATCTGGAGGATATACCCATAATCGCCACGCTGGGCAGGCTGGTTGGCGATCGCAGGGCGTAGCTTCTCGCTCCGGTGACGCTGATGCCCGATACCATTCTGTGGTATTTAGGACGCCTACAATTGTGATGGTTATACGCCACCAGTCGGTTGCCAGCGCCTCGTTTGATATTCGGCAGGATGCACCACGGGCAGGTGAGGTTGGCTTGGAGGGAAAATATGTTAGACCGCTCCCTTACAAGCGACTAACGCTAGAAAATGGAAAAGGAGAATGTCTACGCTAGAATAAATACACAATTTCAGTGAGAGAGCCCAACGACTAGAGAAATTCAACATACGTCCAGAAGCGAAGCGTGCCTTGGCGGGGCCCCATATAAGCCCCAAGACATGCCACGCGGGCCACACAGCGCCACCTAGCCCCAAACTAAGCCGAAGCTTGTACTATTGGTACTAGACAACTGATAAACTTACTTAGATACATTTTTTTTTGTAAATAAATACATATTATACATAGAAACACCCAGACCAATACAAACAGACATGTTCATGCACACAAATGTTTGTAATGTGTGGGGGGATCAAACCCACGACCCTTAGCTCAGAAGGCAGAGGTCACTACCAATTGAGCCACCGAGCCAGCCGATATAAAAAAAATGTTCAGGGGCTCTATGAAGGGAAAAGATTTGTCAACTTTGTACACTTGCAAACAACCCGCCTGCCCAGCGTGACGATTATGGGTATCTCCTCCAGATTTTTGCCCTAAGTGGCGAACAACTGGACGCCTATGTCCAGCTGTGGACTGCAATAAGCTGATGATGAAATGTCCCAACTGAGCTAGCATCGACTTTATTATCTCCGTAACTACTTACCACTTTTTTTTTTTATAGTGGCTCGACATAATGGTTTCCCTACGCCTGATGGAAAGCGAGAGAGAAGCCCAAGTCGCTGTGACAACGGGCAAGTAACTGTTTACTTACCTGTCAGTTGCCACCGCCATGTCGGCTCAACCCCAACCCCCACGAGCTACGGAAACCCTACTCACCGACAGGAACATGACGCGGAGGTCATTTGGCTGCGGTATTCTATAGGGTGGAGGTCCTTCCCGGACGGGCAGCTCAATTCGAGCGAAGATTCGCTATGCCCTACCTCTCTTACACGACAAGATACCTGTCGCACAGTATAAATGCACCCTCAATCGTTTAGTACGGGTGCCGATGAAAAAAATTGACTTTCGTCTGCAATACAAGACTTGCAAAGATTGCGGGGCCTTTTTTTTCTATTTGGCAATTTGCGGAATATTCCTTGCGCAGCATTTGTTTACTTCAGAATAGAAAAAGGAAATCCAGAGTTGAACATTATACTCGTACCTACTTATGGCTGGCTCGGTGGTTCAATTGGTGACACCTGCCTTCTGAACTAAGGGTCGTGGGTTCGAGCCCCACCCGGCCAAACATTCGTTGGATAAACTTGTGTGTTTGTGCCGTATCTGGGTGTTTATATTTTGTTATAAAGTATCCCTTCCTACTATCCTACTTCCTACTAATATTATAAACGCGAAAGTTTGTTTGGATAGATGGATGGATGTTTGTTCCACTTTCACGCAAAAACTACTGAACGGATTTTAATGAAACTTTACAGGAATATAGTTTGTACATCAGATTAACACATAGCTATGTTTTATACGAATATACACGCGGGCAGAGCCGCGAGCAGCAGCTAGTATATTATATTTGTGGTACCTTAAACTGTACCTTTGTACAACGGGAAGCCACAACGCTGTGATACTATAAAAAAAATAACTCAACATTTTAATAAAATTTAAATAAAATACGTATAAAGCCAGCATTTATTAATTACTAAAGTATTTACCATCAGAACATTCATACAATTATTAAAACATAATTCCTAGTTGAAATATCGTGTTACTTTAACAAAGTATTGTATTTTATGACAAAATTCTGCGAACAACATAGTGCAGATGAGATCCCATAATTTAGTAGAATGTAAATTACGGAATGCTGGAAATGGAAAATGCATATCGGAAATAAGAGAATCTGAAATCGAGACTTCCTCATAGCGTGACCAGAGCGTCATTGCACGGAGTTGACATTAATAAGAAAAAATAAAAATAACATAGGATTGTTCATCATCATCATCATCAGCCTGCAAAGGTCCACAGCTGGACATAGGCCTCTCCCAATGACAATAGGCTATTATGGCTAAAAATTGTAATTAGTCCGTCTTTTAGCTTATTCAAAAATAAAAGTCACGTATTTTTTTCTATTTTCATTCAAATAAACAATAGCAAAGATTCAAGGCATCAAAAGTTAGGAGTGGGAGTCTTTGACGTCACTCGCTCCCGTAATAATGCCTCATTGGTGAGGCATTGAAATTTCAATGGGCTATAACTTTGTAATTTTAGTCTAATTGACAAATAAAAAAATACGTGTCTGTTATTTTTGAATAAGCTATAAGACGGACTAATTAAAATTTTTAGCCATAATAGCCTATTGTCATTTGGGCTACATGTATCGTAGAGCCTATAGTCGAATTTGAAGTAGAGCAAGATTGTTTAAAGCCAGGGCTGTCGTAAAACCATATGAGAATAGATCTGTTCTCCGTCCGGTATATGATTATATCATCATCAGCCTATTGTAGTCCACTGCTGATATATGCCTCTCCAGTTGTTCGCCACTTAGGGCAAACATCTGGAGATACCCATAATCGCCGCGCTGGGCAGGCGGGTTGGCGATCGCAGGGCGTAGCTTCTCGCTCCCGGTTACGCTGCTCCCGTCATCGGTCTGTGGCATGTAGCTACGCCTTCAACTGTGATGGTTATACCGCCACCAGTCGATTGCCAGCGCCTCGTTTGTTATTCGTCAGGATGGACCACGGGCCGGAGAGGTTGGCTTGGAGCGAAAAGATGAAAGGCCACCCTAAAAAAGACAAGCTTACAAAGGTATCTTTATTTTTCAAAGTACAATAACGTCTTAGCCACGCTCTCCCGATCCTCCCCGTAACCTATGCGTCCCGTAGGTAGGTCGGGATCGCTCCCATAAAACGCACGCTCGCGACCCTACAACAGCTGCGCTACCGTCATCACAGCTTTACACTTCGTTCCCCGAATATCGATATGGGTAGAAAGTAGGTTTGTAGATTGGGCAAATTAATAATCATCATCATTAGCCTGCCCGACATTG
>CM062103.1:3378428-3430747 GCA_031163375.1 Conogethes punctiferalis | reverse complement strand
TTATAATAATTCTAGTCATACTATGAATGGTAAATATAAACACTTGACTTTAATATTCATAATCAGCCTAAGGAATGTAAGGGAGCGACCTATCATATCATCTTTTCGCCCCAAGTCACTCTCACCTGCCCGTGGTGCATCCTCATTTTCAGCCTATTGCAATCCACTGCTGGACATAGGCCTCTCCAGTTGTTCGCCACCTAGGGCCAACATCTGGAGGATATACCCACAATCGCCTTGCTTAGCAGGCCGGTTGGCGATCTCAGGGCGTAGCTCCTCGCTCCGGTGACGCTGCTGCCCTTCATCATTCATTCATTCAAAATTAAAGAGCCTCGCTCTTGTCGGTGGAGCAATTTCCATCCGTCATCGGCTTGTGGTATTTAGCTACGCCTTCAATTGCGACAGTTATACCAGTCGGTTGCCAGCGCCTCGTTCGTTAACCGACAGGATGCACCACGGGCAGGTGAGGTTGGCTTGAAGCAAAAAGATGATAGGTGGTCCCCTTACATCCTTTAGGCTGATTATTATGATATTAAAGTAATACGCCATCTATCCCTAAACTAGGCTGAAGCTTGTACTATGGGTACTAGGTAAATAATTGATAAACTTACTTAATTTTATGAGAGGTAGGGCATAGCGAATCTTCGCTCGAATTGAGCTGCCCGTCCGGGGAAGGACCTCCACCCTATAGAATACCGCAGCCAAATGACCTTCGGGTCGTGTTTATGCTGGTGAGTAGGGTCTCCGGGGCTCGTGGGGGGTAAGGGTTGGGCCGGCGTGGCAGTGGAAACTGACAGGTAACTAACCAGTTACTTGCCAGTTGTCACAGCGACTTGGGCTTCCCTTTCGCTTTCCATCAGGCGTAGGGAAGCCATTATGTAGAGCTACTATAAAAAAAAAATGTTTTCGTATAATAAATAGATATTATACCTATAGCAAATACCCAGACCAATACAGACATGTTCATGCACACAAATGTTTGTACTGTGCGGGTATCGAACCCAAGACCACTGTATTAGAGGCAGCGTTTATTACCACTGAGCCGAAAGGTCGTCAAAAGGCGTTTATGTTAGAATGAAGATGGAATATTTCCCTTACAGTGGCGTTTAAAAATATCCTAACCTCGGCAAAACCTCGGCCCCTGCGCTTCTAGCTTACACCAATAATTTCTTTCGCACAGAAACATAAAAGAGCGGCAAATTGAAAAGTCGAGTAGCGAATAATCGAATATTCTCCTGATTCGCTCAATATCTACCCACATCAAAGTATTTCTCGATTTAATTCGATAAATCGTTTGAAAATTACCAAACAAGCGAAATTGGCACGGGGTGGGGGGGGGGGGGGGGGGGGGGGCGCATGTTACACGGAAACGTCATTTGGTTTGTTTTTGGAGGGAAGTAGGCAGAGGCGGGCGATTTGAAATTGGAACGCTTAGAAGATTACGAGTATACATTGTAATGTTTTAGTAAGTTGTCAGCTTAACGACCAACTGTGTCGTAAAAGTTATAAAAACAAAAGAAATAATTCGAGTGTGTATAGATAGGTAAACAGAGAAATTATTTCTTTTCTACCTCAATTTATACAACAAAATGTATGCAAACTGATATAACCTACACAAGTGAAATGATTGCACTATACGTAAGTACATAAATTCTTTATTGTTTACCGAGTAAATGACTCGGTTTGGTAAATTGGTATCTACACTAATATTATAAAGAGGAAAACTTTGTTTGTTTGGTTGTAATGAATAGGCTCAAAAACTACTGGACCGTTTTTAAAAATTCTTTCACCATTCGAAAGCTACATTATCCACGAGTAACATAGGCACAATTTTATTTTGGAAAAAAAAACTTTACGCGGACGAAGTCGCGGGCGGAAAGCTAGTAACTAAATAAATGAATACTACATACATTTGTTGCACAATAAGCGTCTAAAAACGGTCTCTTACAGCTAATCTTTGAGAAGGGGATAATACAATATGTGGCAGGTGGTTGTTATATCGATATTAGGTATGTCCATGTTTTAGACAAACCTAGTTTATTAAGGAAGCTCTACTCTCAAAACTCATGATTTGCTAATACGATACGATATTGGTAGTATAATTAATAACCATCAAAGGCTGATGATGATGTTCTCTTAATCATTCTTTCCACGTGACCAAATCAGTGAAGTCTGTAGCAGAAGGTACCTACAATAAATTTATCATTGAATTTTCCCATAAAGGCCATGAAACTTCTGAAACCTGTTTAGAATTGACTAAAATTGCCCAAAAACGTTGATGACAAAAGTCGAATCGTGCCATTACGGGCATTCGCTGATTGTAATAACGAATTGAATTTGGTGAAATTCAAAGCTACCTTTCGGGGACTCAATTTTTCGGTAAGATGGCCTCGTTTGTACTTGAGAGTAGGGCTGTTAAGGATTCCACTACATGGTGATATATCGTTAAATGGCGTTATCTGTGTGGTTTCCGAACGAATAAATAACCCAAGACATGCCACGTTGGGCCACACAGCGCCATCTAGCCCCAAACTAAGCCGAAGCTTGTACTATGGGTACTAGACAACTTACTGTTAAACTTACATAGATACATTTTTTTTGTAAATAAATACATATTATACATAGAAAACACCCAGACCAATACAAACAGACATGTTCATGCACACAAATGTGTGTGGGAGACCTATGTCCAGCAGTGGACGCTGCCCGTTTAGTGATATTCCCTTAGTCGTCTTCTACGACACCCCGTGGGTGTCGGTGGTTAATACAATAAGGACGGTGATTTCTGTAATGGCTCGATGGCTCATTTGGTAGTGACTTCTGTACTCTGAGCCAAGGGTCGTGTGTTCGATTCCCGCATAGTGCAAACATTTGTGTTCATGAACATGTCTGTTTGTATTGGTCTCGGTGTTTACTAAGTATGTGTAATATGTATTTATTTACAAAAAAAAGTATCTAAGTAAGTTTATCAGTTGTCTAGTACCCATAGTACAGCGTGGTATGTCATGGGTTATTTATTTATAATTTCCGTCTAAAATTTGCATTTTTTTTTCAATCTGGCAACCCTTCCTCAGAGGGACGGGAGGGAGAGTTATTACATCACTCTCGGGCGAGTTCACACCCGTTCTTTGATCGCTCCTTGTCTTTGGCATAACTGATTGTGCTTCGGTCGTAGCTAACTTGTTTTCGTAACTCACCTCATTTTAAACTGATTTGCAAACTGATTCATCATCATTATCATCATCAGCCTATCACAGTTCACTGCTGGACACAGGCCTCTCCAGTTGTTCGCCACTTTGGGCAAACATCCGGAGGCTTTACGCATAATCGCGGTTTGAGGCAGGCGGGTCGGGCATCGCAGGGCGTAGCTCCTCGCTCCGCTGATGTTGCTGCCCGTCACCGGCCTTTAGTATTTAGCTACGCCTTCAATTGTGATGGTTATACCACCAGTCGGTTGCCAGCGCCTCGTTTGTTGTTCGGCAGGACGCACCACGGGCAGGTGAGGGTGGCTTGCAGCGAAAAGATGATCGGTCGTTCATTTACATCCCACTGCTACTTACACTGCAAACTGAATGTGATGTGCTAACCGAACACTGCGTGTAGACATCTGATGACATTATTGTCCAGACCCGGGCTTCGAACCCAAGACCTCTTGGGTCTTAGGTGGCATCTGATACCACTAGACTAACGAGGACCCGATTTAATGAGACACCTAAAGAACAAGGTCAAAACAGATCAATTCTTTGAAAATTCTGAATCAATTACAACGAAAATCTACCCCCGTCCATAATAGAAAGTTCATAACCATCAGATGTATTAGTTGAATGAATAATAAATCTATACCACAGACAATAGAGGCATTAGCCGCACCATAGACAAGGAGCGCTCCACCCTCGCTCCGGTAACAGAATCCGCGCACGTCAACTCTATTATTTATGGATTCTTTAACATGTAAGGACTTTCGAATGGAGGGTACACCCTCTGTAGTGTTGAAAGCAAATACATTGGACATTTGGCGCAAGGAAGTGTTTCTTCTGCCTCAGCGACCGTGAGGGGTTGCGTTTTGTGATATCTAAGTACTTGAGAGCTGTGGGGTTGCGGTTATTAAAAAAAATAATGAAAAAAGTTGATACTCTATGGTCAGTGGTTTGGCGCGAAAACTGACAGGTGTTTTTTGGGTGGAGTGGGCTGTATGGGTTTATTTCTTTGCCAATAAGTAATGTAAAAATTATAATATATTTTTTTTATCTGGGTTTTTTACCTTATGCCGGGGTGTCGTAGTAGATGACTAAGGGAATATCAGGAAATGGGCAGCAGCGTTTACCTGGGTACAAATAAAACTTACTGCGTTCGCCAAGCCGCTTGCCAAGCGTTGTGACTAAGGCAAATCTCCTAAATGACAATTGTCATTGAGGGAGGCCTATATCTAGCAGTGGACGCTTACATTCTGAAGATAATGATAAAATATAATTCCGTTCACTTTACGCTTCTTTGTCCAAAATGGCCACAGCATTATTTGCTTTTAAAAACAATAAACGTCACCGCACTGGCCAGCAATAAAACCGGCGGCATGTGGCCACTCGAGCACCATCGACACTAATTCAAACAAATGTTGTTCCGATATTTGAATCTCGAACGACCCTCGCTTTGCCCTTTTAAGTTTGGAATCGGCGCGTTCCATTTTTGAATTTTATTTCTATTTTACATTTTTCGCATTTAGGAGCGAAATAAAATTCTAATGTAATTTGACAATTAGACTTTGTACTTACCTACTGAGAATAGAATAGGACTATGTATTATGAAAAATATTTCCCATAAAAAATGACGCTGTATTACCTACTTCTCGCGGTATTTATCTACGCCTTAAATTGTGATGGTTATACCGCCACCAGTCGGTTGCCAGTGCCTCGTTTGCGACTTGGCAGATGCACCACAGGCAAGTGAGGTTAGCTTGGAGCGAAATGGTGATAGATCGAAAAACAGAAATTATGTATACCTATCAAATACGAACTATAGAGCTAACTCAGTACAACATAGTAATATCATATTCAGGAATGGAAAAAAATATGCCTACCGAAATTCAATTCAGCCGGGCTTCGAGCGTGAAACATTTCAACCGTACAGGGGTAGAGAAACGTAGCAATATTTTCTTGTCAAACACGGTAGGCCTTTGAAATTCAGAGGCGCTCTAGGTAGCCGAGTGAGAGTGCGCGGGACATATAGCTCTCGTAATATATATACATACTTGTCGGCGCAGGGGGAATCTGCGACCGTTTTGGTGCTGCAGAGATTATTGAGGGTGAAGATGAACATTTTAGATATTGTATTATTATTGGGATGTAAGGGAGCGACCCATCATCTTTTCGCTCCAAGCCAACCTCACCTGCCCGTGGTGCATCCTGCCGAATAACAAACGAGGCGCTGGCAACCGACTGGTGGCGGTATAACCATCACAGTTGAAGGCGTAGCTAAATACTAAAGACCGGTGACGGGCAGCAGCGTCACCGGAGCAAGAAGCTACGCCCTGCGATCGCCAACCCGCCTGCCCAGCGTGGCGATTATGGGTATATCCTCCAGATGTTTGCTCTAAGTGGCGAACAACTGGAGAGGCCTATGTCCAGCAGTGGACTGTAATAGGCTGATGATGATTATTATTATTTCATATTTTGTGAGTACCAAATAAATTCATTCTATTCTATTCTATTGGTTGGACTAGGCAATAGTTATATATTTCTGCGAGACAGTGATCTCGCAGAAGGAGGCGGCGGAAAGAGAGCGTGAGGCCGCGGTAGACGCGCCCGCTCTACGCCGCCCCCGGCCCGGGCGCGCGGGCGTCGCCGGAGGGCATACAACGCATCGTATGCCCTCTGAGCCTCTCCTTCGTGCCCCGAGTGGTGAGTGCGGGGGCGCGATCCACTCATAGGGGCGTAACGGTGTGGTGGTGCAGCCACACCGTTGCACGAGGTCCGCCTGGGGAGCACCCTATTGCTCCCCGGAAGCCGGGGGTAGGGGTATTTGCCCTCCCCGGACCAGGAGTGCTGGCCGCTTGTCATCTGCGGCTGGCCAGGGCATGCAGGGATGCGGCGGTATGCTTCGGCGTTGCCCGTGTCCCTGCAAATTGCTGCCCACTGGCGACACAGGGGGGTTTAGTGGGTATACCCTCCCATTTCGGAGGTGTGAGTCCCACACACCATGTCACCTCCCCCCGGAGGTGGCATGACGGTGCCTAATGCATTCCCCTCTAAAAAAAAAAAAAAAGGCAATAGTTATATTGCGCCCTGCGGTATGGGGCGTAGAATACTACCGAGGTGTAGCGACATGTAGCAACATCTATCTATACATCGCTACAATACAGAATCGTAATCCTACAACGCGCAAACGAAGTTTTCATCACGCCTCGCTATGTATACGAAAAACCAAGATGGTCCAGTGGACCGCGGTCCCCGAGCACGATCACCTAGCTCGGCGGAAGTACTTCCACTTTACGTAGGGACAAGTCTGTTCCTACAGAGGTATCCTGCCTTTCATAGGAGGCGACCAAAAGGGCCTTCGGAACTTCGGCCAGGACGATACGGGCAAAGTGGTCAGCGGCGTTGTGTATTGCAAGATGCAGGGAAGACACCACACCGTCCTCCCGTCTTCTGAACCAAGAGTCCAGGGTTAAATTCCCGCACGGGCAAACATTCGTGTGATGAACACTTGTGATTGTTCCGTGTCTGGGTGTTTATATTTGCATTTAAGTATATATTTGTGGGTACTTTCGTTGTTCCGATGCCCATAACACAAGTGCTTAAGCAACTTACTTTGGGATCGGAGCAATGTATGTGATGTTGTCTGATATTTATTTATTTATTTATTATACAAAATAGGTAGTTAGTACTTAAGTACTATACCACGATAGTCTATAGATGGCGCAGTCGACACTAGCAGGCCGATGATGATGATGATGATGATGCTGCAAAGAAAATCCACAACCAGGGTTAAACAAACCATCCTTTTTATTGCTATGTAAAGTAATGTGCATGCTTTTCATCAAAAAATGTTGACCTGAATCTTTCTGTGGCTTAAGTGATTGTAAACGACTAATTTCACCACCAACCTATAAATCTTTCTAGCGTTTGGTTATATTATTAAAGAACAATACTTACTTATTGTTTAAGGCCAAAACAATTTTGGGTCCCTGTGCCATGTTTGTAAGTCAGTATACTTACTTAATAGATATAAATTGTGTAAAATTCTAAAAATCTAATTGACAAAACGCAAAAGGCATGCCCCATTTTCCGATATCCCCACATCGGGCACGAATCCCATAGTTAGGACCGGTCGAGCGAAATGTGAAAAAAACAAACATTAAAATTGTAAAACAAAAATAAGGCAATCTTTAGCAGAATAGCTCTGTTACGCAGCAGCCGGGGGGCGTGCGGGAGGGCGATAAGCGGCTTAGAGCGGGACGGAGCGAGGCGGCGGCCGCGCGCGTCAGAGCGAGACAGCACTATGTGTCTATATACAGCTGCGAATGTTACTGCGTACGATCGGAGCGGACGCCATTTTGAAAACCGACGTATGATTCGCGCCCACTCAATAGAAAGTGAACCCTGTTGTTTAAAAGATAAGGTTGGGTTTGGTTTGGGGTGTGCATGTGGGTTATTACGCAACTGTTGAGGGGAGTAAAATAAAAATACATTTTCCAGCGAATATCTACGATGGTACAAGTAAAGTTTGCGTTGAACGTATAGTTATGGCGAACGAGGCACAATTTAGCTCGTCCTCTAAACAGCTAATTTTAAAAGAACTCTAACCGAGTTGGTTTTGAGACACATTTCACGGTTTTTTTTTTGCCCTCTCTCATTTCTGTTTATATAATGGTAGATGCTATTTTATTCATGTTTGATAATGAAATTGTTTGTGGTTGATATTTTTTTGTTTTCTCTTAACGTTTTCGTTTTCTGTGGCAGCTGAAGCTGAAGTTTAGTTTGAAGACAAATCTTTTGCGTTTGATAAATTACTCGTAGGTATATTTGTTACTTTGTTTCTTATCTATCTATTGCGAAAAATGTGGCCGAATTTTTAGTTAAAATAAGTATTGAACAGTTTGAAAGTTATTACATTTTACTTCACTTTCTTCTACATACATTTACTTCACTCTCCATATTTGTTACATAAATTAATTAATAAATAACGCAGTTAATTCCGTTATCATGCAGGGATATGTCCGTTTTTCCGTGAAATTGAAATACACACCAATTTTACATGAATTTTCATGTTTCGGTGAAAAGGCACGATAGCTAATGGAGTTATTGTAGTTATAAATTTTATTGTTGATTTAAAACTACAACTGTCTTGTGTTCAGTATAAGGTGAAACATTAGTGTTGGAACCGACTTCATCATCATCATCAAAGTCAAAGTCAAAATAATCTTTATTTGTATAGGTTTTTATGAAAAACACTTACAAATCGTCGAAGCTACCACCGGTTCGGAAAGCAGCATTCTACCGAGAAGATACCGGCAAGAAACTCGTGTAGTTGCTCTCTGCATCAGCAGCCTATCTCAGTCCACTGCTGGACATAGGCCTCTCCAGTTGTACGCCACTTTGGGCAAACATCTTACCCATAATCGCAACTTTAGGCAGGCCGCTTGGGAATCGCAGCGCGTAGCTCCTCGCTCCGGTGACGCTGCTGCCCGTCATCGGCCTGTGGTATTTAGCTACGCTTTCAATCGTGATAGCTATAACGCCACCAGGCGGTTGCCAGCGCCTCGTTTGTTATTCAGCAGGATGCACCAAGGGCAGGTGAGGGTGGATTGGAGCGAAAAGATAGGTCGGTCCCTTACATCCCAACTTGTCCCTACGAAAAGTGGAAGTACCTACTACCTTCGAGCTTGGCGATTGCGCTCGGGGACCGCCGTCCGACGGACCATCTATGATCTAGTCTAGGTTATTTTTATAGTAGCTCGACATATGGCTTCTCTACGCCTAATGAAAAGCGAAAGAGAAGCCCAAGTCGCTGTGACAACGGGCATGTAACTGGTCAGTTACCTGTCAGTTGTCACCGCCATGCCGGCCCAACCCTAACCCCCCCACGAACTCCGGAAACCCTACTCACCGGCAGAAATACGACCCGGAGGTCATTTGACTGCGGTATTCTATAGGGTGGAGGTCCTTCCCCGGACGGGCGGCTCAATTCGAGCGAAGATTCGCTATGCCCTACATACACAATAGAAGAGATACCTCTCTTATTTATTTATTTAAAACTTTATTGCACAAAATGGTACAAAAGGCGAACTTAATGCTAGGAGCATTCTCTACCAGTTAACCTTTGGATCATGCAGAGAGCAAATGTGTGTGCGGTGAGTATAAAAAGAAACACTGTAAAAGATAATACCTAATTTATAATCAATAAACTAATATGCTAAATATACTATGTACTTATTAAAATGTGCTATAAATACGTTCTATTGTGTATGTAGGTACTGTGCGGGAATCGAACCCACGACCCTTGGTTCAGAAGGTTGAGGTTACTACCAAATGAGCCATCGAGCCTGTCTAAATTGCTCTCTAGGTGTATACCTAGGAATTGGGTGAGTATTGACGATACGATACAGGGTATGGCGCAGTGAGTATAGTGAGTAACCCGATATCACGGGTTCGACGACTGAAGCCGTACGCGCCGCTCGATACTAGGCGGAATGTCTGTTTGTGTCAACATATTTGATTTTTGTACGACTAATCAATAATAGCGATGTAAGGAAGCGACCTATCAACTTTTCGCTCCAAGCCCCCCTTACCTTCCCGTGGTGCTCCCTGCTGAATAACAAACGAGGCGCTGGCAACCGACTAATGGCGGTATAACCATCACAATTGAAGGCATAGCTAAATGCCACAGACCGATGACGGGCAGCAGCGTCACCGGAGCGAGAAGCTACCCCCTGCCCTCCCTACTGCGATCACCAACCCGCCTGCCAAGCGTGGCAATTATGGGTATATCCTCTGCTATAGGATATAACTATCATCTATTTCGCTCCAAGCCACCTTCATCTGCACGTGGGGCAACCTGCCGTCATCATCATCATCATCATCAGCCTATCGCAGTCCACTGCTGGACATAGGCCTCTCCAGTTTTTCGCCAGTTAGGGCCAACATCTGGAGGATATACCCATAATCGCCACGCTGGGCAGGCGGGTTGGCGATCGCAGGGCGTAGCTTCTCGCTCCGGTGACGCTGCTGCCCGTCATCGGTCTGTGGTATTTAGCTACGCCTTAAATTGTGATGGTTATACCGCCACCAGCCGGTTGCCAGCGCCTCGTTTGTTATTTGGCAGGATGCACCACGAGCAGGTGAGGTTGGCTTGGAGCGAAAAGATGATAGGCCGCTCCCTTACATCCCAACCAACCAATGCAACCTGCCGACTTATAAACAATGCTATGGCAACCGACTGGTGGCGGTTTAACGCGTCGATGGGTGGCGCAGGTAAATACCACAGGCCGATGACGGGCAGCAGCGTCACCGGAGGGAGGAGCTACGCCCTGCATTCGCCTACCCGCTGTATGTGTAAAGCCTCCAGGTATTTGCCCAAAGTCGTGAATGAACCTGTACCCAGCAGTGGACTGCGATAGGCTGATATTGTTGTTGTGTGGTTTCCGGATATAGGACCACCTCATCCCCAATCTTTTTTTTTTTTGGTGTCTCTACATAATGGCCTCCCTACGCCTGATGCAAAGCGAAGAAGTCCAAGTCGCTGTGACAACGGGCAAGTAACTGGTCAGTTACCTGTCAGTTGCCACCGCCATGCCGGCCTAACCCTAACCCCCCACGAGCTCCGGAAACCCTACTCACCAAATCCTATTTTAACATTAGTTATAGAAATCAATGCAATAAATGGTCTTTGAGCATGCATTATAAAACATGCTGGGTATAAATAAAACCTAATGCTGTCACCAAACCGCCTGCCAAGCGTGGTACTAAGGTAAATTCCCCCCATTGGGGAGGCCTGTGTCCAGCAGTGGACGTTTGAAGGCGAATGATGAATACAAACCTTTTTTTTAAGAACCCGCTTTCCAGTTATATTTAATTTGAATCCCAGATTACAAAGTGGTAATAAATAAAACACACTCTGCATTTTATAAGTATATATTCGGATCAATATCTCAATAGCTATTAGTTAATATTAATACAACTTAACTTAAAAAAAATACACCAACTCTCGTCCAACGCAGTACATAATGTACTTACTTTAACCTAACTTAGCTATGTCCAAGCTTAAAATTTACTATAAATTACAAATTTCATTACATTTAAATACTACGATTTGTAAAATAAAATATAAGTTAACTAATAATCTCTTTAAGTTTCGTACATAATCTATTCATTTACACTTTAATCCCTAAACTTAGGAAATGTCAGGGCAGTTAGCTTTTTCCTTTGCCTATGTTTGTACAAAAGATTAAAAAATATTTGAAATTTCGTCCTAGGAACATAGTATAAATTACGCTTGATGGACCTGATTCCAAAGCCGTTAAACATTTATTTAAAAAAAAAGTATAAATTAGTGATGTTCCGGTTCTGCGGGAAAAGAGAGGCATATCCGTAGTTTTTTTTTCTGAGAGACTCAGGTGGCTCGATGTGTGATCGTGTGTACCCTAGTTGTGTTGTTTCTTAATTTAAGTTTCTACCGTTTGTTTGTAGTGTTTATAGTGTTATGTTGTCTGTAATCTGTGTTGCCAATAAACTTTTTTCTTTCTTTCTTACTTTTCTCGCGCATTTTTCTCTTATTAATTTTGAACTTGAACATTGACGCAATGAGGTTCATGTGTTTATCTGTTCGTCTGTATTCTATTTACGTTCATTCTGATTCAGTTTTTTTTTGTTTGAAAGGTCATTTAATCGTGCGTGTTAGTAGATATGTTTGATTAAGTAAGTGTAATCGGTTCGGCCATTATGATAAAGGTCGGGGCTTTTTAATTGTCTAATTTTATATTATTGGCTGAGTAGGTATATTTTGGATTATCATAATACGTGGGAATGTTTATGTGAAATCCTGGCACTCAATTTTGACGTCCATCCAATATGATGATTTGTCTATGTTTCTACATAATAAATATTGTATTCATCCGATTGAGCTGAAATTTTGTGTACCTACCTACACATTCTGTTTAGATGTTTTCAACATTGACAGACAAGTGTATGATGTTTATCTACATCCAACATGGCGACAAATGCAAAATGCCGGACCTACTACATAATTTTAATTTTACAATGGGTAGGTATGAAAGAAAAATTTGGTAAGTCAAAAATAATATGACGTTATTCTAAATCTAATGTGGTGGATTTGTTTTAACCGACTTCATTACAACGAATTACAACGAAAAGAAACATATACTTATATCGCTAATGACCTTGCAACAACAAATAAATTGAAAGTAAACAATAAATAAAAAGTAAAAAATCCATTAAAAAAATCTTTTATTCAAATTGAAATCTTCGAAAATTTTTATTCAAAAAATATAAAATGAACTTTAAAATTTTACTTGCTTATAAACTAATCACGGAAATACATTTGTATCCGGAACATCACTAGTGTAAATATAAGGTTAATAAAATAAAAAATAATGTACAGTCAACGGAACTTTTCACTGACGATATCGTTGAGATAATCATTAGTGAAGGATCAAATTGTGATACGTTACATTGCGCTGACTGTATTCATATTACACAAACAATATTGCTAGCACATCGGTGTTGCCAATTGTTATGTTTCTACATCCCTTTTTAATTTATTTTTTATAATGCTATGCAAAGGCATTTGTTATAATGCTATCAATCAATAGCCCTGGTCCGTTCACTGTTGAACGTAGGCAACTTTTAATTCACATTTCTCTATCTTTGCATAATATCGAGTGGAAAATTTATTGGTTAAAACTAAACAATAATTTTTCCAATTGGCAGAAGGAAATCTTGCCGAAACCTTAGTTAATCCTTTGAACGCCACTTTTATCCCACAGTAACAATATATTTTCTATTGTTTCCCAATTTTCGGCGCTCAAAGGATTAATACCAACACTGGTTTCAAAATAGGGATTATGATTACTTAAAACTAACCATAATGTTTACGACATATACAATCGGAACACACACATTTACAAATTGTTTTAAAAATAAAAACTCTTAGACACATAATTATATACAATAATAAAACTATGGTATATTACGCTTTACTTAGCGAATTTTTGTTACTAAACATAGCCTAATTATTTCATTAAATGTAAGTGATATGACTCAGGTATTTTTACATCGGATAGGTAGCATTATGAAAAAGAATCTATACATATACTAACTAAACAATGTGGTTTAAAATATTGAGTTAATTACAGGCCGTAGTAGCCATATTTCGTTTCCAAGTTAGGCCTTAAGAAAATACCTATAAATTAATTAATTTTCGTTGCTAAATTCATTCATAATCATCAAAAAAAATATGTCACTTGATTCTGACAATGCAGCATTTAAAATTATCAATAAATTAATTTTCGTTGCTAACTTCATTGATAATAATTATTAAAAAATATGTCACTTGATTTTAAATGCAGCATTTGAAAATACTTATAAAATAATAAATAAGTAAATTAAAATTCTAGCAAGTTTCAATTTCATACAAGGTATAAGTGTTGTATGTATTTAAAAAAACAATACTTTTCTTTTATTACGTGTAAAGACGAAGTTGAAATAATAAAAAATGCAGTATTGTCTAAGAAGAATCACAGTATGACGTCAAGTCTTGCTCAAAAGATCAATTTACCCAAATACAAATACGATTCGTCATTACACGTTAAACGTTCGATTTACACTGAATTCGGTTGTTTGTAACGATGGATGTTAAGAAAAAGTCGATGATATGTACTTACATCGCACTTTTTACAACACTCAAGTCGTTTTTACATATCACGAGAAGACAGGACGATGGGTGTGCAAAATCAAAATAAATGCTTAAAACGAACCGGAGTGCTGGTAAAAGTGCGAAATCTAATTCACGATGGAAATACGATGGTGATTTTAAACGTACAGACAAAACATCTTGTAAAGTATAGAGATTTGTGTGATAGATGTCAAATCCTGCAAAGATGTAATAAGCCTCATTTGTATGATCTTAGGGCGTTTTCAAGGTAGGCGTTCTGGAATGCCTAAATTGATAGGGCCCTTACTGTCAGATTATATAGATACCATTAGGTCCAGAGTTATTCACAACCGTCGGAAACTATGGAAAGTACAGTTCAATTGTTGAAGTAAGAAAATGACGAAGAACAGGGGCCCAATGCGAATAAGTTTTCGACGAATCGTGAATAAGGAACCTGAAGGGACATCGTTAAAATGTGACTCCGAGTATACTTTACAGAGTTTCCTCAATACTGAAGTCCAATCGCTGAATCTAAACAAATCGGAACCGTACCATTTTGATGTTTTACTAAGAAATTGCTTTGTAAAACTTGAAGATCTTGAGTTTATTTGCTTAATTCAACTCGAAAATAATCAGCATGTCTGCGTATTCTTTATTAAAACAGAGACGTCATTCGCGAAAGTTCAAAATGGATAGTTCATGCTTTGTTATCGTCGAATCGTTTAGCTTAAGGCTCGTACATAAAACTGCGATGCGACGTCGCATCGTAAAAATTTGCGATCTGCTGACGAATTGAAAGAACTTGCGAATTGATTCGCATCGCGCAGTACTGTGATATTACCCGAATCGTGAAGACAATTTCATTGAATTCTGTCGCAATTTCCTTAGTTGCGAATTCGCATCGCAGTTTTGTGTTCAAACCCTTAGTAAAAGACGAGGCTATGTGTCCGAATTCGTATCCGTTCCCGACATTTCGTGAACAACGGCTGTTACAAAAGTTCAAAAACAAGCTAACCCATTGTAAACCGCACACATAACATTGTGATGTGACCGAACACACATTTATAAAATATGTACAATCTATGTACAAAATCTAAAATGAAAGACTAGAGCCACTAAACCATATTAATCCCGTATTTCTCGGGCGCAAAGTAGCTGTTGCCCGAGTTTGTGAAATTCGATATTTGGGATGCTTGGAGCATGCTTAAGTGGGGTGAATTCTGTGACTGATTCTCGGGCGATTCCGGGCCGGAGGACAATATGTTGTGGTGGGAAGGCCATGCCGCCGGCGGCGACGGGTTCCCGAAGGACACCTGGTTGTATAGTTGATTCCCGTTGGTGGTCAGGTTGTGCCCGTGGTGGGATCCGTGTGATTGGTTGACCGAAGCACCGTTGAAATACTCCATCTGGAAGAGAAGTTGGTGGTTAATTGAAGAACTTATAGGATTGTAGCTATTATCTACTCGTATTTCGCTCCAAGCCACCCTCATCTGCCCGTGGGCCAATATACGTGGTCTACTAATAAACGAGGCTCTGGAAACCGACTGGTCTAACCATCAGGATTGAAAGCGTACCTTAATACCACAGGCCGATGACGGGCACTAAGCAAGAAGATACCCAACCCGCCTGCCCAGCGTGGCAATTATGGGTAAAGCCTCCAGACTACTTTCTGTTGTGAACTTAAACACTGCTCATATTACATCTGATATTTTTGTAGGAACAGACTTTGTAAATGGCGCTACATTTTCATTGCTGACCCAGAAAAAAAAGTGAAAATTTCAATATCTAACCTGGCTTGGATAATACGAGGAGTTGTAAGGGCTCTGCCCGTACCCCTGATGATGGTGCGACGTGGAATAGCTTCTTATGTAGTCCGAACTGCCCGGCCAATGAAAGCTGTTGTAGCTGTCCGGGTGATACACATTCCCTGGTCCATTCAGGCTCTGAGGAGTAATGGGAGGTGAAGGAGTCGTCATGATAGACGAGTTGGAGCCTAAAGGAGTCAGGTTGCCGGTCAGGCGGGAGCTGTACTGGTCTTTAACTAAACTACTGCCGAAAGACTTGTCTGAGTAGTCCAGTTTGCCAGAGTAGTCTAATCTTTTGGGGCTGTTGTACAGTTCCTGCTTGGGCGTGACTCCGTAACTGTGGACGTTGGATATGTCTGATGGTGAGGACTCTTTGCCGCTGAGTCTAAGAGCGTCGTTGGAGTAGTGGTGTGAGAGAGATGTCAAGCTGTTGTTCTTGTTCAAAGGCGAGGTGTCGTAGTTGGATGGCGCTGATTCTTTTTTGCAGATGACGTTAATGGGAGGGCTGACTGAGGTGGTGGGTGTGATGGGTAGATTTGGGGAGGAGGTGGTCACGCTAGAAGTGTTTGTGGTAAGGCTGTTTGTGGAGCTGGCGAGAGTCTTTGTGGTGGTAATCTTGGAGGACGATGAGGCTGACGAGCCTTTGAGGTTGGAGCTGGTGGATATGGACGAGGATTTGGAGCTCGAGGTGGACTTGCTGGAGATTTGTGTGTTCGATTGCTGCTGCAGCTGCTGGCGGCATTTCGCTCTTCGGTTCTTGAACCACACCTGTTGACAATGGAACAATTGTTATAATATACATACAGACGAATTGAGAACCTCTACTTTTTTGAAGTCGGCTAAAATGCACTACGTGGAATAGGGATATGCAGGGCCTTACTTAAGACGGCCCTGGGGATATGTCAATACATATTTTGACAATCAAGTCGGTAAAAACATGGTTACTTCATATATTTTGTAAGGCTTTACAAAGACGTGACGTCATGAATTTTGACTGAACATTAATCGGTTTTAATGAAATTAAAAATGTAAATTGTATATATTTAAGGTAGGTATGTCATTAGGCAACTAAGGTGTTCCGATATTTAACAATGTCGTCTTTTACTAGAATGGTATGTGTTAAGGAATTTATTTCGTCTAGTGTCCTCATACCAATGTAACGAAACGCTATGAAGTCTTGTGGTTTCCGGATTTAGAAGCATCACCTCAACTCGTCCCGGGTAGTACAAGACGGTTAAGGGAATATCAGGAAACGGGCAGCAGCTTTTACCTGGGTACAAAGAAAATCTACTGCGGTCACCAACCCGCCTGCCAAGCGTGGTGACTAATCCCCCTAATTGACAATTGTCATTAAGGGAGGCCTATGTCCAGCAGTGGACGGTTGCACGCTGATGATGCTTTCACCGCCGAGAAATGACACACAATTTATTGACACCAACGAATATAAGCGTCAACGGCGTTCAACGGGTTAACAAAAAACGAACCACACCTATAAAAATATTCAATTACCAAATCACTCTCAACAGAATCGCAATCAAATCGAGTTGAAAGCCATTAATTATTGTAATGAGTCCGGGCTAAGCCGGGACACAATCAACGGTAATTGCGCGCACGCCCCGCCACTTGTGCCACTTGGTGCCACTTGGTGCCGCCACAGTGTACTAAGAGAACCGTATAGCCCAATCTAACTACATATTGGCCCCTTGCGAAAGCTCACGGCTGTATTCACAAACGTTACTATGCGACGCGCGGACGCAGTGCCTTGAATCCTATAAGTTTTTAGGTACCCGACTTATCTCGTTAGTTGGCGATTCTCCACTGTATGTTATGAAGAACTTCTTGCCTCGCGCATCGGTTTTGTGCAACCAACTCTCAGCGACAGTCTTCGAACAGTCTCCGAACAGCTACGACTCTCCTGTATGTCACAATGTATGCTAATATCTTTAAAATTACGCAACGGATTTTGATGCGGCTTTTCTAAATAGATAGAGGGATTCAATAGGAGGTATATGTGTATAGTACATGCATATTGCACCCGCGCAAAGCCGCGGCGGGTCGCAAGTTTATTTATTTATAAACTACTCAAAACAAAATAGGGCCCACCATGTTTTTGCTCAATAATTTAAATGTATAGAAGTTTAATAGGTGTTTATGATTAGTCAATGTTAAATTAGGGTTTAACTCATTAAGTAAACACAAAATAACATTTAAAATGTTTAATTTAATCACATTATCACATAAATACACCTTTTAATGGAAATAAGCACTAACTGCACTGGCGATGAAAGCTTTCATTACCACTGTTTTTTGTTAACAACTTGACGGGATTATTTTTCAGTATCGAGGAGGATCCCCCTCTGTTCCGTATGCACTCTCCGAGCCTATCTGGAACACTCTGGATCAGACGTTTGGTGGGGTATTCGTTCCCAATTGACTTTCAGGGCGTTTATGAGGTCCTGTTGGCTATTGACAGGGCAAATGGTTTCTTTGAGACTTCGATTTAATTGTTCCCATAAAGGTTAAATAGGGTTGAGATCGGGACTTATAGCTGGCCAAGGTAAGACGGAAGATTGGCATCAGAGAGTACCCTCTGAGTGGCACGAGCTGTATACGCACGGGCATTGTCTTTCATAAAAGACAAAATATTCACCCACTCTTTGTGAATATGGGATGACGTGAGGTCGGATTACCTGATCGACGTAACTGGCTGCAGAAAAACTCCCTTCGTTCAAGAATACCAGCTCTTTTTTGCATAACCAGCTTATGCCGTCCCATATCATTACACTTGGGCTCCCAAAACTATCAGTTCCGTCCATGCATGGTTCAGTAAAACATTTTCCTTCTCGTCACCACACACGTACACGTCTGTCATCGCAAAAAAAATTGACCTTGCACTCGTTTGTAAAGAGTACTGTCCTTTAATCATCCATGGTCTAGTCTAAATGCTTACGTGCGAACCTCAAACGCGCTGCCCGGGGAGCCCTCGTCAACTTTTAACGGATACAACGCATCCTGGATCGTGGTCCGTCCTTGTGGAGTCGATTCCGAATGGTCTGATCATTAACGCATGTGCCAGTGGATTGCCTTAGCGAAGATTGTGCGGTCCGGGCGGCTATAGTATGGTCTCGACGCGCAGTCAATCGAGCGTAGCGGTCTTCTTGTGCTGTTGTGGTTCGAACTCTGCCTGATCCAGGTCTTCTAGACACACTGCCTCTCTCTTAAAACCGTTCCCATCCGTTTTGAATAGCTGGCCTTGTCACAGCAAGGCGAAAAGCGACGGATCTCTACGATTCTTCCTCTTGTAGCATCACAACCGCCCTGGTGGCAGTTTCCACATCCATATGTCGACGAGAACCTGACATTATAATCAGGAATAATGCCAAAATGAAACACCACAGTTAGAAAAAGTGAAATCAAAGTATTGCGCTCAAAACAATACCCAGAATACAAACGACTAAGAATTGGAGGAATGGGTAATTTTAAGCACTTCACTTTTTTTATGCACCCACTTGAGATGAACAAAAAAGTGAACATTCAAAACATGATTATGAACTCGTAAACATGTGTGCTTGATATGCTAGTACTTCATTTTGACAATGAACAGTGTACAACTTATTTATAATCCCGATAAGAGACAATGTTGCGGTGGGCCCTATTTAGTTTTGAGTAGTTTATTTAAATAAACGGTCGTTGTTTCCGCGTACGTGTAAGCTCTGGAAAGAGCTCCCAGCCGCGGTGTTTCCGATCGCTACAACTTGTCGTTCTTCAAACGTTCATTATTATCCTTTTTTTTTCTTTTGTGTATTTTATTTTCTATTATGTTTTGTCGATGTGTTGTTGTGAAGTCCTTGTAATAAAAGTTTCTTATTTCTTAAATGAGGTCTAAAGAGAACTCTTTCCTCACGGTAGGCAGCGGCTTAGCTGTGCCCCTGGCATTGCAGAGTCTATGAGCGGCGGTAACCGTTTAACATCAGATGGGCCGTTTGCTCGTCTGCCAACCACAGTAATAAAAAGAAATTCAACGCCCACGGCAGCGACTAGTAGCATACGTTACAGTTACTATACTACCATTTGCCAGACTGTGTCATCTCGGCTGAGCCCTAAGGCGTATCATGGCTGTTACGCATTGGTTGTTTGGCCAAAGGATTTGCCGATTTGTGACGCATTGTCGGCGTGTTCCATTGGTCCGTTGGCGCGTTGCGTAGCGATGCGTAGGGGAAGTGGGTTCGTAGGGCAAATGTTTGCGTAATGAATGAGTCTGTGTTGTTAATGTGTTAACACGTTCCGGTAGGACAGAACAGAAGCTGAAGTTTAATCCTTTGACCGCCGAGAAATGAGACACAATGGAGATTTTCCATTGTGTCTCATTTCTCGGCGGGTTATTTGTTATCGACGCATTTAGCGCCTGTTCATACTAGCGTTTATTTTCGTTCACACTAGCGGTTGATCCGCCCGGCGGCGACCGCAAATCGACCGCCGATCAACCGCAAAACGGCCGAGGTGTTCACACTAGCGGTCGCGGTTTTGCGGTTCGGCAGCTGGTAGTGTTGTAGATCGATGGTCGGCTATAGGTAATTGTTGATTCTTTAGTGAGAATAAATCGATTCAAGTACCAAATGATTTACAATCTAAACATCGATAATCGCTTTAAAGATAATTTATGTGTGACTTTAGTTACTCTGTTTTTGGGAATAGGATACACGACTGTTTACTGTTTTATATTACTTTCTGGTCACCTTAAGAAGAAGTACAATTTAACTTATTTGAGAGCCATGAGTACTAAATTGATTGCAAATGCGAAGTTTATTGATGACTACAAACTTCAAATATTATTACAAAAGTTAAGTTTTGATTATATTATAATATTATCGTATTTTTATCTATAATAACATCTTCATTTAAGAAATAAATTTCATAAACTCACATTTAATACAGTTGTCACAATTGTCTAAAGCGAACAGCAAATTATAAACGATTCCTAGTGATCGTTTAACTTTCTGGTGTCCAATGCTGATTACAATTTGTACTATTTACATATCGATTAATCATTATGATCCATTAGCGTAACGATTAAATTGTAACAACACTAAAAATAAAACAATTACGTATCTACTAACAGAACGTAACCATTTTTGAAGCGCGTTGCGAAAATAAAGAATTATTGTATTTACTTACTTCATACTAAAATTATGTTGTATTATGTTGTTCTACTACTGTTTTTACGGTAGATCTAATGGGAGTTTTCGTTCCCACAATAGGTACTTAAAGAAATTCTTATCAAATATTACAATGCTTCTTGCTTAGAAATTGAATAATTTAAACTTCCTATGTGATATGCACTCCTGGTACTTTCAATTAGAGAAGCACACATCAGTCATGTCGGTGCTATCGTTGACACGCACACAAACAAATCTCACAGGGTCGATACCGGTTCAATTGGGGATTTTCGCTAACAAATAAGTTTATGAGAACACAATAAAAGATGTGTAATAAGAAACACAGTTTGAATATGGATACCACATAAGTACCGTATAAGTATTCATGAATTAATCATGTTCAGATTTCCATTATTTCGTATTTCATAGAAAATAATGTTTGATTTTTGGTATAGAAAAATGCTAACTAAAAATTTATCCATAGTTTAATAAAAATTTCTAAATAATTAGTGTGGCCTCATTGTGTACTTATATTTTCCACCATAATTTATAAATTCAAATAAATTGGTTTCATATTTTATTTAAACCGTGTAAAGTTACGTTCTATAAAACAGAAGAAGAAATGTCACTAGCTAGTGATGGAGGTATAGTGCTATTAAAGTTTCGATAATATCTAAATATAATAAGCTGAAAAGTAAAATAATTTTAAATGGAAATGGATAGTTTCTTGAGAAAATATTTCGACAAAGAGTAAAGAAAGGTAATTTTTTTTATAGTGCAAACGGGCCATTATTATCACTTAGAAAATAGTTAAATAACTTTCTCCTTAGCTGTTGTGTAATGGTCGTCGTGGCCTCTCTCATCCTTTCTTTCCTATTCTATATTACCTTCGAGTACTGTTTTATGTAATGGGATTTGAAGGCACTGGCGGAGTTCAGGGAGTGGTGGATATTGCTCACCCGACAAGAGCAAACCTCTTTAGAATTAATGAATATGAAATTTTGCGACATTGACTTGTGGTAGAGTATATCTTCTAGCTAAAAATATTTAGTAGTTGAAAATTTTACCCAAAATATGGATAGTATTGCTGCCCACCAATTGTGAACCATTAATTACGAGAGTACCTACACTAAAGAACTTACGTCGGCACTAAGTTATTTTCCTAGTGACACTACGTAGTGCAGATACGCTTACTTTGCATATGTAAGATTCGCGATGGGCATGGAGCAGCCCTAGCCCGCCGATGTCAAAACGCGGCCGCCGCCGCCGATAGTGTGCGGATCAACCGCCAAACCGCAGTTTGAACGCCGCGCCCCGCCGCGTTCGTAGTGTGAACAGGGGTAGCGGTTTGACGGCGGTTTGATGGCGGTTAAACGTCAATCTGAAGGAAGCCTTTTAAACGTCAACGGCGTTTAACGGATTAGGTAAAGAGTGATTTCCAATACATACTTTTCTTTATATAATGGGTTTAAGTTTAGTGCAAATACTTAGAAATTGTTAACAATTATAGGTACTAAGAATCTAAGAATCTCTCTGCTGGTATTAAATTTATATTAAAGCTGGTATAACCTATTCAATAATAAATTGATAACCATGGTGATGATACACCCCACAACAGTAACATACATACACAATTATTAGCGGTGCATCTGTCGACCGGGGTCCGGGACACGGGGTCCATTCATTGCTCTTTTAGGGGACCCTATAAGAGATTAGCGTAAGCTT
Source organism: Conogethes punctiferalis (assembly GCA_031163375.1). NCBI lineage: Eukaryota > Metazoa > Arthropoda > Insecta > Lepidoptera > Crambidae > Conogethes > Conogethes punctiferalis. The sequence goes on along the minus strand of CM062103.1, from coordinate 3,408,177 downwards.
GAAGTTGGAAGGAGGGTACTGTGAGGGCATTGTTTTTGAAACAAATTGCATTTTTTTATTAATTGAATGTACTGGAAAATGTTTAGGTTAGTACTAAGGCCTTTTCGAAATAATTCGGTAATGTAATGGCTAACCCGCCAGCCCAGCGTAGCGATAAGAAAGAAAGAAAGAAAGAAAAAACGTTTATTTAGTGCATAACAATACATGCCAATTTTAACATTTTTTATGTTGCTGTTTAGATTATGGGTAAAGTCGCCAGATGTTTGCCCAAAATGGCGAATAACTGGAGAGGCTATGTCCAGCAGTGGACTACGATTGGCTAAGGATGACGATTATGTTATCGTATCGAAATCGAAATCTATGCTTTGTCTATTGAAATTTAAACGGTTTGATATTGGAAAATTTGTGATCATGAACGTGTCTGTTTGTACTGATGTGGGTGTTTACATCATCATCAGCCTATTGCAGTCCACTGCTGGACATAACCTCTCCAGTTGTTCGTCACTTCGGGCAAACATCTGGAGGATATTCCCATAATCGCCACGCTGGGCAGGCGGGTTGGCGTTTACCATGTATAATTATGTATTTATTTACAAAAAAATAGTATCTAAGTATGTTTAGCAGTTGTCTAGTACCCATAGTACAAGTTTCGGCTTAGTTTAAGGCTAGATGGCGCTGTGTGGCCCAACGTGTCATGTCTTGGATTATTTATTTATATGTGCTGACTGTACCTACGGAACCTCACCACTTGTGACGTCACGCTAGCCAACGTATTCCTATAAAACATATTAACTCATTATTCGCAAGCACAATAGGTTACACTAGACCCCGAGCCTTAATCCACCCCAGGGCTGGTGTGTCACGGACCTAGGAAGGAAAACAACGTGACCTTAAGCACATTATAATAAGGTTCAAAATTGCTTGGCTAAAGCAACAATATGTAGTACATACTATACGGAAAACGCATGATCCCTTCTTGCTAAAGACATAAGGTTTAAAATCCCTTGGCTTGTTAGTTGTAAAATGTATTATTATAATTCGAACTGATAAGACTCTATTTGTATTACAATAAGGTTCAATATGCTTAGGTCAAGTTGTTGCTTGATGACTTAGTATTTTCCATTCTTTAAGTTTGTTTGTTATTGTTCAGTTGTTTGTTTATTCGAATGAAGAATGATTAGAAAGTTGTTTAACGTTGTTAGAATACGTGAATAATGTTTTTGTACAATGGTTACTTTAAGCTGTGCCATGAAACAAATGAAACAAGAATTTAACAAGGTTGCATTAAACAAAAGAGGTAGGTTTAAGAGAGGTAGGGCATAGCGAATCTTCGCTCGAATTGAGCCGCCCGTCCGGGGAAGGACCTCCACCCTATAGAATACCGCAGTCAAATGACCTCTGGGTCGTGCTTCTGCCGGTGAGTAGGGTTTCCGGGCTCGCGGGGGGTTAGCTGACAGGTGCCAGTTACTTGCCCGTTATCACAGCGACTTGAGCTTCTCTTTCGCTTTCCATCAGGCGTAGGGAAGCCATTATGTCGAGCCACTATATAAAAAAAGAACTTATTTCTTAAAATCCTTTTTTGTACAGGATAAAAGAAAACGGTTTGTTCGCTTCTAAAACTATTTAACTTGACTAGGTATTGAATCCGGAATCTTTCACGTCTCATATTTGCATCTACACGAATATTATAAACAGGAAGTGATGTGCTTTTGTGTGTATGTTTGTAATGATTAAACTCAAAAACAACTAAGTCGAATTCAAAATTTCCTTCACCATAAGATAGCTAAATTTACTCTGACGTGAGTAACATATAAGTATGTCTCGTTAGAAAAGATTAGGGATCCTTACTAAAACGAATATTTGAAGCCGCAATTATTGGTAATGTTAAATCAAATTTATTGATTGTTCCAATCGTCCGTTTAAGGCAAGAAATGTATTAGATCCAAAGATTATAAAATCAAAGGAGAATCCAACAAGGCATATCACTCTAATGTCTCATAGCGGGGCGTTTGACAGATGTCATCCATCCGTCAAAATCTCGTTAGAGTTAACGGGCCCGACAAAGAGATTCGATTTTCAAATTTGAATTTGGAACGTTAATTCGATTGGCGGACTAATGCTCGAGTCGTGTCGGTTGAAATTGGACGTTTGAACGAATTACCGGAGTGGAGGGTAGTCGGCGGGGAAAATGGGGGTAGCGTTGTGTTAAAAGCGGTGTTTTTACACTTTTTAGGGTAAAAATGATGCATTGTTGAGCGACTCGTCGCGTGGAAAAACGTGCTTTGTAGGTACTTTTTGTACGGATAGTTTAGTCTCCAAGGATACGACTGCGATATATGTGGAAATTATGGAAAAATTATTTAAGTAATAGATATTGTCCGTACTAAGAGAATATAAGCCTCTATCAGTCCACTGCTGGACATAGGCCTCTCCCAATGATCGCCACTTAGATCGATCCTGGGCTTCTCGCAGCCAGCACTTGCCACTCACTCCACCTGACCTGAGAGCGCCCTATACTACGTTTGCCGAGACGCGGTCTCCACTCCAGAACTCGTTTACCCCAACACGGTCGTCGGTTCTGCGGCTGATGTGGCCAGCCCACTGCCACTTCAGCTTAATAATCCGGTGAGCTACTTATGTGTGGTGCTACTTTGGTTCCCTGCCGGATCACCTCATTTCGGATCCGATGTCGCAGAGGGACGTCGAGCATAGCCATTTCCATAAGTAAGTAAGTAGATGTAGGGCATAGCGAATCTTCGCTCGAATTGAGCTGCCCGTCCGGGGAAGAACCTCCACCCTATAGAATACCGCAGCCAAATGACCTCCGGGTCGTGTTTCTGCTGGTGAGTAGGGTTTCCGGAGCTCGTGGGGGGTTAGGGTTGGGCTGGCATGGCAGTGGCAACTGACAGGTAACTTACCAGTTACTTGCCAGTTGTCACAGCGACTAGGGCTTCTCTTTCGCTTACCATCAGGCGAAGGGAAGCCATTATGTCGAGCTACTATAAAAAAAAGTAGTTAAAGTATCTCGCGACTAGTAATAAAAATTCCTAGACCAACGAACCATAGTTTCCCCTGGTGGTATAATCGCTTAGCTCTGGGTGGCATCATAGAGGATTACTTAAACTTATAATCTCTCTATCAATCAGTACTGCGTCATTGGGCAATTAAGTGCTTAATTCTGAATCTTTATAGCGAGAGTCGTAAATTGTGAGCTGGTTGCCCCAAATGTTTACGTTTTTTCACTTAGTAACAAATAAAATATTCTTGATGGAAAATATGAGGACTTTTCTTAGACCTAGAAGTCTCAGGACTTTTCTTAGATTGGTGTAATCTCTATAGTTCGGCTAGAATCATTCAGTCGTAATAATATTTTTCTGGGATGTAACCTATCATCTTTTCACTCCAAGTTAACCTCACCAGCCCGTGGTGCCTTATGCCGAATAAAAAACGAGGCGCTGGCAACCGACTGGTGGCGGTATAACCATCACAATTGAAGGCGTAGCTAAATAGCATATGACGGGCAGCAGCGTCGCCGGAGCGAGGAGCTACGCACTGCTATACCCAACCCGCCTGCCCAGAGTGGCGGGGTACAGCCTCCTTGTTTAACTGGAGAGGCCTATGTCCAGCAGTGGGTCGCTATGGGCTGATGATGATGATGATGACATTAGTCTATCCCGGGCTTTTCAATCTTAACTAATATTATAAAGCTAAAGAAGAGTTTGCTTGTTTGTTTGAACGCGCTAATCCCAGGAACTACTGGTCCGAATTAAAAAAATATTTTTGTATTGAATAGACCATTTATCGAGGAAGGCTTTAGGCTATATAACATCATGCTGCAACTATTAGGAACGAAGAAATAATGGAAAATGTAAAAAACAACGGGGAAAAAATAACTATTCCACGCGGACGAAGTCGCGAGCACAGCTAGTTGTGAATAAACCTAGAGGTAAATTCAGAAAACGAATTTATAGACAACAGTCTCTTACCTGAACTCTCGACTCCGGCAGGTTGATCTTCAGAGCGACCTCCTCCCTCATGAAGATGTCGGGATACCTGGTCTTCCCGAATAACGCCTCCAGGACGTCCAGCTGCGCCCGGGTGAATGTGGTCCTCTCTCTCCTCTGTTTGCGGGGGTTCACTCCTGGGGACAAAGGGGAACGGTTTTAGGAACATATTTTTTTTGAACATTTATTGCTAAAACAAACATCGGCAATAACTGAAGTGGGGGTTGACTCCTTCTAGTAAGTACAAAATCACCTGTGTTAGAAGGAGCCACTCTTCCATACTAAATTTATCATGAATTTATTTGTTTTTACTATATTTATTTCTAATTAAATACAAATCCAAAAGAGAAAAATAAAATGTAAAATGTGTGTAACTCTCTCTGTGTCTCCCTCTGTGAGTGTGTATGTGTTTGTGTGTGTGTGTGTGCGTGTGTATGTATGTATGCGTGTGTGAGTGGGTGATAGTCCTAATTAAAATTTTAAAATTTTAATTAGACAAGTTCGATTCCTCTTTTTTGAATTAAATTTAGAAAAGTCGAGAAGACTGGCCCATGGCTCCTTTGGTAGTGACCTCTGCCTTCTGAGCTAATGTGTGCTAGAATTTTTCCTGATTACAACATTCTTGACCAATTTCCTTCCCGATAACTTATCATCATCATCATCAGCCTATTGCAGTCCACTGCTGGATATAGACCTCTCCAGTTGTTCGCTTAGAGCAAACGTCTGGAGGATACACCCATAATCGCCACTGGGCAGGCGGGTTGGCGATCGCAGGGCGTTACTCGCTCCAGTGACGATAACTTGTGATCACGTCTAATATCTCCACATTAGTGAACCCATTACCCTTCGGATTCGGCTCTGTTTGCCCACAACACTCGGCGTACGGCTATCGGCCCCATCGGCCTTTCAGAACCGTCGATAAACCGTAACGAGACCTCTACATGAATACACCATTAGCCCATAGACACAGTGCATGGGAAAGCAGTGATGATAAGGGATACCAATCAAGAAAGGAATCAAGGAATCAGGTCCAAATCAAGTTTAATTCATTATCATGAATTCAGTCTATCGCAGCCCTCGTTTAAAGAGAGCGAGCCTATAAAATACCGCAGCCAAATTACCTCCGGGTCGTGTTTCTGCCAGTGAGTAGGGTTACGTTGCTATTGTGTATGTTACTGTGATAAGTTTAAGAAAGGCAAGATAATCTTTGGGCCGTTCATCATTTCAGATGTTCTAAAAGAGACAGTCTTACCCGGAGGGTAGCGTTTTCTCTCTGCGTGTTGTGAGTGCGTTTTGTGAGGTTTGTGCTTTACCCATTGTGGTGTATGTCTATGTATGAAATTGGCAGAATTATACATAAATATAGGGACGGAGTTTCTAGTAAAAGTAGAGCAAAATTTATTGAAAATTTGTATTATGTGATTTTAATCTCGAACCAGTAGCTTTTTTGAGTCAAAACGTTGGCAACTCGCTGCCTTTCGCCGCGTTAGACCATAGACCACGTACCACAAACAAGACTCGGTAGCTATCAGAAATCAGGCACAGATAACATCGTGAAAAAAAAACCACTGCGTGTCGCACGGATTAGCCCAGACCCATTGTGAGAATAACAATTGAAATCTATCCGTCCTTGTCAAACGTACGTGTTCTGAGAGGAGTGAAAGAGAGGGGTGTCGGACTATTTATTTTCGTTTCTCTATGGGTAGGTAATGTGACAGTTTTCGTATGAACATTTGTTTGGTACGGGCCGGCAGTTCTATTATTTCATTTTAATCCGAAAGCGAGATTGAAAAGCCCAATTCTTCGGAATGGTTCGGGCGAATTTAGCACAATAGTTTCGGCTGGCTACTGTTTGAGCGTAGGGCCTGTGCTTGTACAGACGTGATGTTTCAAATTATAGTGCAATTACACGGGTGGGCGAGTCAGAACGCCTACTAATTAACGAAGATGGTATATAAAAACTCGTTGGTGCATTAGTAAGGGAGCAACCATCTTTTCGGTCCAAGACACCCTCTCTTGCCCGTGGTGCATCCTGCCGAATAACAAACAAGGCTCTGGCAACTGACTGGTGGCGGTATAACCATCACAAATTGAAGGCGTAGCTAAATACCACGGGCCGATGACGGGCAGCAGCGTCAACGGAGCGAGGAGCTACGCCCTGCGATCGCTAACCCACCTTCCCAGCTTAGCGATTATGGGTAAAGTCTCGTTGATTGTCCAAAGTGGCGAACAACTGGAGTGGTCTTTGTCCAACAGTGGGCAGCTATAGGCTCATGAGGATTGTCATCACATTCAGACACTCACTTTGAACATGATCAGTTACTCACTTTGAGTGCATATGGTTAATGTAACCCATCTTTTTTTTTTATATAGTGGTTCGACATAATGGCTTCCCTACGCCTGATGGAAAGCGAAAGAGAGGCTCAAGTCGCTGTGACAACTGGCAAGTAACTGGTCAGTTACCTGTCAGTTGCCACTGCCATGCCGGCCCAACCCTAACCCCCCACGAGCTCCGGACACCCTACTCACCAGCAGAAACACGACCCGAAGGTCATTTGGCTGCGGTATTTTACAGGGTGGAGGTCCTTCCCCGGACAGGCAGCTCAATTTGAGCGAAGATACCTCTCTCTCATCTGATGTGTTTCTTATTAAAATACGCAATACAGAATATCTAAGTACCTAGCTAATATAGGTTGTCTGGAAGTGATCGCTTATCGATAAGACCGCCTAAATTGTACAACAAATGTCTATTATATCTAGTTGAATGAAACTCTACTATATGGTGTCTAAAAATAATATTTATACCTACAATAACTACTCTTAAACAAAATGAAATATGTATTTCATATTATTCAAATGTATAACTTAGACTTAGAGTCACTTAAATAAGTAGATACCAAAATAAGTCATCTCTTTTCATTTCAAGTGACATTTACATGACTTTTTTGGATCGCAATATATCATTCCCTAACTAAAAGTAAGAATATCGCTACCAATTCATTATCCTACCTTGTAACCCTGTACAACCATAGACAAAAACATTCCATAGACAACAAATAAAAGCTAGTTACTCGTTGTCTATGGTACACAAAGATGCCAGAGACACGCTGTCTGTCCTGACCATTCATAGACTGGTTAATAGAAAAGTTTTCGTGTACGTTTGTCTAAGAGATTTGTCAAACGCATTTGTCTGACGGAGAGTGCCACAGAGATGCAACTGGCGACTAAATATGGATCATTATCAAGTCTAAAACTATTACAAAAATTTAAATGCTGCTTAGAGGCCTCTCTAGTTATTCGCCACTTTAGGCAAACATCTGGAGACTTTACCCATAATCGCCACTTTTTGGGTAGGCGGGTTGGCGATAGCAGGGCGTAGCTCCTCGTTCCGGTGACGCTGCTGCCCGTCATCAGACCGTGGTATTTAGCTACGCCTTAAATCTATCATCCAAGCCTTTCTCCCGATTGTCTCAGGGTCGGCTTCCCAAACTGAGAGATTTGGCGAGGGCTAAGCTTTTTCACAGAGCGCCTGCCATCAGACCTCCGCAACACTTAGGGTAGGCTATAGCCCATTCCCAGTTAGGCGTCAGAGTTATCATCATCTCTGATGTGACGACTGCTATCTGTTGGTAAAGATAGCACCCGGGACCAACAGCTTAACTTGCCTTCCGAAGCACGGAGGAAATCGGTGTCAAATTTTGGTCACCCATCATCGGATATAGGTTTCTTCCTTACATCCTAGTCTTATAATAAGTACTAGCAATGCAATGTAGTCAAAACACACGTTGTGATATGATGCGGATGCAGTGATAACGAGTGACTAATTAGCACCTATGTACGTGACACGTGTGCTACTTATCTTTTAACGTATGTTTTTTTTATCATTTACCTACTGTGTGACGGAAAATGATAAGGAGTCTCATTTATAGTTTTCCCGCTATTAGACAAAAAACAAAATAGTTAGAGAGTGAAGTATTTTACTGCTTACCTATATCGATATAAAATTACATTCGATTATTCATATCTGTTTACAGGTACCCAAAAACGTATAGGATTTTGGGTACTGTGCGTCCGCGCGTCGTATAGTAACGTTTGTGAATACGGCCGTGAGTATGCGTGTCTAGAAAAGCAGGGCTACGCGGAACCATCAAAATTATAGCAATGATATTATTCAGAGGGATCTTTTTTAACTGTATTACAATACAAACAAATTAAAGAGGTTATTATACGATATTTTATACACACGCAGATATATATATAAATGCAAAAAAATGAGATTCAAACCAATTGCGACAATCATGATACTTGTCATCGTAAAAAAATATGATTGCAAATAACTATCGCAATATATATTCAGCTCTAATGGCACAGCCCATAAATGACCTAAGTACACTGAAAAACTATTCTAACTCAGTTCAGGTACCTCATAATCGTAAAACTACTTTGTTGGGGTCAGAATCTTTAGCTCGTGCTAAACCTACCTCTAAACTTAATCGCATATAATCCCCTTAGGTCTTTTAACGACGTCATAATGTTTATATTATGTACTGGGTGTTATAAACTAGTGGTTATACTCAAATTTATTACTTATTTCAATTTACTGCTTCGCTTCTTGATATTCATGGAACGGAGAAGTTTAGCCGGTTTTGATGTGGTAGATCATTTTGTGGTCGTTTATCTAAGCAGTGATTGGTGTTAAAATGTGTGCGATTTTTATGTGTGATAATTAATTATTTCTGTAATTAATTATCTGTTTATATTATAGCTTATTCATAGTTGTTTGAGCGATTGACATTTTGTAGTGACCCCTGCTTTTTGAGCCAAGAGTCGTAGATTCGATGCCCATCAGGGATAAACATTCGTGTGATGAACATTTGTGTTTGTTCCGTGTCTGGGTGTTTATAATTGTGTTTAAGTCTAAATTCGTGGTGTCTTCGATGTTCTGATCCTCATAACACAGACAAAGTATATTATTTTTGTAGTTATAATAATGCATAGACCTATAATCACTAATATCATCACCTTATTGATCTCATTAGAGGTAGATAGATAGATACTCTTTATTGCACACCAAAAAAATTACTTAAACTAAACAAAGTATACATACAATTGTTGTACAATTTGGCGGTCTTATTACTATGTTATATACAAAGATCGCTTACTAACGATTAGACCGCTTAAATTGTAACAATAGTTGTGTGTGATTATCTTCTCCGTAAATGTTTCTATTTTGTGCAAAAAAATACCTAAGTATCTATCTATGTAGTAGTGTGACGTCATAAGTCTACGGCGCTTCTAAGCTTGCCAACGTTCACTCGCGCTTAGTCGCAAGTCTGTGGCGACAGACACCAGTGCAGTGAAAGGCAGCAAGTCGCAGGTTAATGATTTTCATTCTAACCAGGATTACATGTTTGACACGAGATCCGAGTCTGTTTGTTTAGTGTTAAAACATGAGTGATGGCTGACATTCCTTTAACTGTGGTGTGGTATAAAGGGAGTGGTTGAAATGGATGAATGGTTGAAAAGGATCGATGTTAGAGACAAATGTACAAGTTCTTTTTTTATGCTTGGTTGACTTTAGTACTGCGGCGAAAATTCTTTTTATTTATAGTTGCTCGACGTAATGGCTTCCCTACGCCTGATGGAAAGCGAAAGAAAAGCCTAGTCGCTGTGACAACGGGCAAGAAACTGGTCAGATACCTTACAGTTGCCACCGCCATGCCGGCCCAGCCCTAACCCCCCACGAGCTCCGGAAGCTCTACTCACCGGCAGAAACGCGACCCGGAGGTCATTTGGCTGCTGTATTCTGTAGGGTGGAGGTCCTTTTCTTGACGGGCGGCTCAATTCGAGTGAAGATTCGCCAACCCGCCTGCCCAGCGTGGAGATTATAGTTGTATAACCTCCAGACGTTTTTCCTAAGTGGCGAACAACTGGAGAGGCCAATGTCGAGCAGTAGACTGTAATAGGCTGACTGTAACTAAAACTACTTAGTCTCTTGCTACTTACTTACATTTAACTCTTACAGTTACAGTATGGAAGACATTTGCTGTACAATTTAGACGGTGTCAAAGCTATAAGCGATTCCAGACAACCTTTAGGTAGTGCATAGTTAACAGAAGCGTAGGAGTATTTTGCAGACAGAGAAATCAGTTTGTCATTATCATTTTTATGTTTGCATTCACATCTTCGACGTCGCTAATAATAGACATAATAAACCACTAATGTTGCTATTGAATTAATTCGTCCGTAAATCCGTTTAGGAACTGCTAATCTCGGCTACCAATTGGGGCTGGTAGAAAACTTTTGATCATATTTAGCATAAGTTTCTCCGGTAAACCACATAGTTCGTTTCGTCTCGAAATGTAGTATCTAAATTGTTACGTAATGGATATTTTTGATAAAGGTTTTTGCAGATTGAAAATGAACATGTACCTTTTTGAGAAAAATGTGACGATCAGATTGGTTTAGTAGTAAATAACGCTGCCTCTGAGACAGCGGCCGTGGGTTCGATCCCCGCACATTACAAACATTTGTTTGCATGAACATGTCTGTTTGTATTGGTTTGGGCACCAAGTTTGCTCCGTGGGTCTGGGTTGGTTCTATGTACAATATGTTTTTTTTATTTACAAAAAAAATATATATCTAAGTAAGTTTATCAGTTGTCTAGTACCCATAGTACAAGCTTAGGCTTAGTTTGGGGCTAGATGGCGCTGTGTGGCCCAGCGTGGCATGGATCGGGTTATTTATTTATATTTATTTATTATTAAGAAAAATGTGTCGCTCAGATTGGTTTAGTGGTAGATAACGATGCCTCTGAGACAGCGGCCGTGGGTTCGATCCGCGCAATCAAACATTTGTGTGATGAACATGTCTGTTTATGTATGTATCTGGGTGTTTACTATGTACAATATGTATTTATTTACAAAAAAATGTATCTAAGTAAGTTTATCAGTTGTCTAGTACCGATAGTAGAAGCTTCAGCTTAGTTTGGGGCTAGATGACGATGATGATAAGCAATACTTAGACTTAGGATGTTTTTTTTCGGATACGACTAAAATAATGCACCTATGCAATATTTTTGTCTTATCGAATGAAGAACATTGTAAGTCGTTGGTATTTTTGATTCGTTGTACATTTACTCCCATATTTTTACTTTTACTATATGAATAAAGTACAGCAAATAGTAATTCGAACAGCGATCGCCAACCCGCTTGCCCAGCGTGGCGATTATGGGTATGTCCTCAAGAAGTTTGCTTTAGGTGGCGAACAACTGGAGAGGCCTATGTCCAGCAGTGGACTACAATAAGGCTGATGATGATGATGATGAAATAGTAATTGAAAATAGTTTACAAAAATAACAATTATCACGATAAACAGCGATAAAATGGAGCCCATCAATTTGGCGGTTATCGCGACCCGCTGAGATACCGTGATTAATCGATGTAATTACATCGGATTAAATCGATTAATGTTTGTGAACTGATTTCGTAAATATCTGCTACCGGAAGGCCAACGATTGTGGAATAACAATAAAAGTAAAGTATTAATCTACTATGTCTTCTGATTAGGACGACAAAATTTAAAATCTGTTTTATTTTTTTAATGTGGGCCATATCTCGCGTGTAGAGTTAGTGCGGAGATTTCGCCAATGTCTAGTGTAATATAATCAGTTTTGTTTTATTTTTAATAATGTGCTTATTGCCTGAGACCTTAGATTTATAACACCTGAGAGAGTCCATTTTGTATGGATGAAAAAGAATCTTTAGATGTTTGTTAAAATACTTAGTTATGAGCCAGACTTCTCCGCAAGGTTCTGTCAGTGTAGAATGAAAAAGTTAGGTTTTAAAATATATTAATTTTTAAGAATTAAATCGGCATGGATTTTGGAGTCCTTTTCAGTATCTCTGTAAATTTTTTAAATGAATATCTTGGATCCAAGTTTCTGTTTTATACAAGCTAATTATTACATAAATAATTTTGTAATTAATTCCATTCCTAGTTGGTAATTAATTCCAACTGTATTAGTTTTGATCTTCAAAACTGAGAGCTTGTATTCTCTATAACTCCCTAAATACATCGTTTTAATTAACCTCCAATAATATGTTTATAGCTAATTAGATGAACGACTAAACTGGGATAGATCAAAGTATGACTTACTATTGTAAATTGGCATCCGGCCAATTAAGATCGAAAAATGATCTCCAACTTATCACAGAGGCGTATCATTCATCTCCCCAAACAAGCCACATCACAAATGCGACAACAAATTATTTTCCCGTTTTTCACGGCATTTGACCCCCGTCCCTGGGCGCATCTTTTAATGACCTGTAAAATACTTTAGGGGAAAGATACAGCTGCAGCCTCACTTGTTAGGCAGTATACACTTTGATGTCTTTGGCATAGAGTTTGTTTTGTTGGAGCGCGCGTCGAAAATGGCGGGCTGTCAACTGTCAGTTTGACGTTAGGGTGATAATGGGCGCGTTCGGATTTAAACCGGATTGTTGTTTTAGATCAGCGGTTGCGTCGGCAGGAGGGGTACTCGACAAATATTCTATTGGGTTCTGGGTGGATAGAGATTTTTCTCGCTATATAAGGGTTTTGGTTTATTTCATGACATTTTTTTGTTACTTTTAATATTGCACCAAGACATTTTTGACCAATAATAGCAGACATATTCCTGCCCACAAAATAATGATTATATTGTTCAGGGATCGAACCTACGACCAGTGTCAAAGACAGCATACCTATCTATCCCTGAACCAAAGTAGTCGTTAATATGGCATTACATAAACAATATAGCGTTGTACTAAAATGCATATAAATTACTGAATAAACAATTTTTCTATTCGATTCTATTCAATAAAACACAAACATTTCTTAATCAATATTCCCCAATGTACCATTTAAGGTGAATACTAAAGATTACCAATACGTTACGTTAGTATAAAGTATAATTACAATTACAAACCGCAGGGTCAATCAATAAAATTAAAAATAGAACTTATATATAAACAGCACATGAGTGTAGCTGGATCGCCGGGAATCGAACTTCGAACCCGTTATCTCGGCCCACCGTGCGTCCCGCAAGTTACGGTGCTGTGGTGATAAAGTTAATCCGAGGGAGACGGCAATATATTCTGTCCTTGTCGGATGATAGGCAATTTTCTAAGGAAAGTTGCTCGAGATTGTTTTTTTAGTTGCTTAACACACTGGCCGCCTTTTGCCTGATGGAAATCGAAAAAGGCAACAGATAAGTATCTAATTCAATCGATTGTCAGTTGTAATTATTCTGGCTATAGGTACTCCGAGTCGGAGTACCTATAGCCAGACTTTCGGAGTACCTATAGCGACTTCAGTCGGAGTCTCCGACTGAAGTCGCATCACGGGTGTATCGACGAGAAGTCACTCTGTGATGTTCATTCTTTTCCGTCACTTCTTGGAGATTGTTTAATTAATGGTTCAGATCCGAGTTTCTCAAACTTATGGCTCCACGTACTCATGTAAAAATCGGGATCATTCGGCATAGCAGTAGCAACTGACAAGTTTGGTTTGATTATCTGTTCGCTGACGCAACGACTTGGGCTTCTCCTTCGCTCTTCATGAAACGCAAGATAGCCATAATTGTCTTTTTTTCACACAACATCACGTACATTGGTTCGACCCCAAAGAAAGCAGCTTAAGCACTTGTGTTATGGGTATCAGAACAACGAAGGTACCACAAATATATACTCAAATACAAAAATAAACTCCCAGACACGGAACAAACACAAATGTTCATCACACAAATGTTAGACCCGAGTTTTACGCCTCGCTACGATAAAAAAAACTATTTTTTTTGTGTGCGATAAAGTATATCTACTTATCTAATTATCACTATCTATTTGAAATTCCTACCACGAAAAAATACCTATTCCACAATGTAAAGAATATCACTCGTATACAATATTAGTTACATGTATCACTAACAATAATATGACTAGTACCTATCACTAGGTAAATAATATTACGCAAAAAATATCCTATTCACTTAACACGACCCTTATAAAGGCAATACAACAAACGAACAGTAATTTATTAGATAAATTTCAATTTACTCCACTCAGTTGGCAACCCCTGTATTTGGCTGGCAACATTATCACTGTAATAAAATAACTTAGAACTCCCTTACATTCAACTTTCAACCTTAACTCGACTACTGAAGAACCAAAATCTAATACAGTGACATTGTACTGATTTTTCCTTGTCGTTTCAAATTGATTCTTAAACTTTTGGTGTTAAAGTTGAAATTGCTTTGCGTCTGTCTGTAGGTTTGTAAAAGTTGCCACGCTAATCTGTCCGCGACCCCTCGGTGTTGCCAATTTATGTGTTAAAATGATTTATGGCCTGAGGGTAGTTCCGTCTATGTGCCTCTGTCAAAAGGTGGTAGGAGTTGTCATAACTTTAACATTAATATTTGCGACGATAATAGCCGCTCAAATATCTGAAAACTAAAGTGTCTCCATTTTTACAATAAATCATTTATTTTTGTTATGTCATCATCATCATCAACCTATTGCAGTCCACTGCTGGACGTAGGCAGAGGCCTGGAGAGCCAGTTGTTCGTCACCTAGGGCAAAATTCTGGAGGATATACCCATAATCGCCACGCTGGGCAGGCGGGTTGGCGATCGCAGGAGGTAGCTTCTTGCTCCGGTGACGCTGCTACCTTAGCTACGCCTTCTATCATGATGGATTTACCGCCACCAGTCGGTTTGCCAGAGCCTCGTTTGTTGTTCGGCATAATGCACCACGGGCAGGTGAGGATGTCTTGGAGCGAAAAGGCTGTAGGTTGCTCCCTTACATCCCTCTTTGTTATCAATAATTACTAAAATACATACGTTAAATAATACATTTCAACTTCCTTTTTTTATTTTCCGGAAGTTAATCAATTACCTAGGAAATTGATCAACTTACGATTATTGCTATTTTCCGGTGACATTTATCTTAACTAATATTATAAAGCTGAAGAGTTTGTTTGTTTGTTTGTTTGTTTGAACGCGCTAATCTCAGGAACTACTGGTCCGAATTGAAAAATTCTTTTTGTGTTGAATAGACCATTTATCGAGGAAGGCTTTAGGCTATATAACATCACGCTGCAACTATTAGGAGCGAAGAAATAATGGAAAATGTAAAAAAAAGGGGAAAAATAAGTATTCCACGCGGACGAAGTCGCGAGCACAGCTAGTCTATATATATAAAAGGAGAAACTGACTGACTGACTGACATATCAACGCACAGCCCAAACGGCTAAACGTAGGCACTTGAAATTTGGAAGGGACGTAGCTTAGGTACCGTAGGGGTGCACTAAGAAAGGAATTCCCGAAATTCCCACGGGAACGGGAATTAGCGGGAAAATCCTTTTGTATGAAAAATCTAAACCGCTTAAGTTAGACGCTTGAAATTTGGCATGCAGGTACCTTAGTAAATATAAAGTTTAGTTATGGCTGTATTTTGAGAAATTCCCACGGGAACGGGAGTTAGCGGGAAAAAACTTTTGTATGTATAAATTTAAACACGCGGACGAAGTCGCGGGCAAAAGCTAGTAATATATATTTACAAAAATAACAAAAAAAAAACAGTGTGTAAAATTGAAGATTACAAGCCCATAATCTAGCAGCGACTGGTGGCGGCAAAACAATCACGATTGAAGGCGTCTCGCAGCGTCCTGCGATCGCCAATCGCCCTGCCCAGGGTGACGATTATATGGGTAAAGCCTCCAGATGTTTGCCCAAAGTGGCGAACAACTGGAGAGGCCTATGTCGAGGAGTGGACTGCGATAGGCTGATGATAATGATGATGATGTCCAGCGTTGGGAAAGGCTGCTAATGATGTTTCTAGTTCCGTACGAACAAAAAATGAAGCTCTACATCCTCTTTATCTTAACTAATCTTAATCTTAACTAATATCATAAAGCTGAAGAGTTTGTTTGTTTGAACGCGCTAATCTCAGGAACTACTGGTCCGAATTGAAAAATTCTTTTTGTGTTGAATAGATCATTTATCGAGGAAGGCTTTAGGCTATATAACATCACGCTGCAACTATTAGGAGCGAAGAAATAATGGAAAATGTAAAAAAAAACGGGGAAATTAACTATTCCACGCGGACGAAGTCGCGAGCACAGCTAGTCTAACAATATTTGTCATAACTAACCCATTTCACCTATCTACGTCCATCCACTCTTGTTTTCCCTCCATAAGTCCTCGCCGCGGTCGCCATGGCAACCGTTTCTAATCCCAAAAGCTACCTATAAAGTCATCAGTTATCACCGCGTCACGGCCGGGGGCACACGTGTCGGACACGTGCCTCGTTTATCTGTTTGCTTAACAATTCGCACCAGAAGAGTGCCGGGGGAATATTCTATTAATTGGAGTGCAATATGACCGTCAACTGTTAAGTAAATTGTGGTAATTCAAGTGGGATTGAGTATTTTTGGGATGTACTCGTACTTAGAGGAAGTTTTGCTATGAATATTTATGTAATTTACATTTTAAGAATCGTTTTTTTTATGTTCTGCAATGGGAAGACTGGCCATTGGTCTGTGTGGCTTCCGGATTTAGAATAGGACCATCCCATTTCAACCCGTAGGTGTCGTTGATACGACTAAATGTTTCCACATTTAAGAGATGTAGGGCAAAGAAGAGATTTTTTTTTAATGACTACGATGATGGCCAGGCCGGCCTTGTCATCATCACCGGACTGTTGGGGGAGCGGAAGGCTCTCACCCCTAGAAAAGAAGAGAGGAAGGGCATAGCGAATCTTCGCTCGAATTGAGCCGCCCGTCCGGGGAAGGACCTCCACCCAATTGAATTCCGCAGCCAAATGACTGTATGTTTGATGTTTCTGCCGGTGAGTAAGTAGGGTTGGTTGGGCCGGCATGGCGGTGGCAACTGCTGTCAAAAAGTCTTTGGCTTCTCTTTCGCTAATGACCACTTGAACTAATTGTATTTTTTTAAGTTTCAGGAAAAGCTGCATTTTTTTCAATCAAAAACATAATCAACGCCAGCCTAAATCAAAATGATTTCTCATTTAATTACGCACGTATACTTTAATCAATTAACTATTTTGACATATCGCTACTTTCACCCGATTTGTTATATCAAAATGGCGCCAATTGCCGCTCTACAAAGCAATTTCAAAGACAAACACTCTGAACTCTGTCTCACGCGCGCCCATGGAAGTATCAAGTACTTCGTACAACAGGAAGGCGCTCTATCTATGCATATTGAAGCTAAAATAAAGAAAATGAAACCTTATGTTAAGGTCGTAAGAGTCTTGTTCAAAATAAGTCTTGTCAAAATAAGAACGTAACCAATGAGAGGGAAAATAGTGAACAAAACGTCCCTTTCTAGCAGCGACTAGATTGCTAGATAGAGTACGAAACACCGGACCTGGGCCCCTACCACCAAAAACGAAAACGATCGCTCGCTGAACGGATGGCGTACCTACCCTTGAGCCATGAATCCCTCTCATTTGCCCCCCCCCCCCCGTGTTTGAATATACAAACTAAAATTCGTCAAAGTTGATTTTCGTTAATTTAATTCATATATTCAAACACGGAAAGGAATAATGGGAGGGATTGATTTTGCAAAAATACGCAATCCGTTCAACGAACGATCGCTCTCGAACCGGTGGTAGGGGCTCTGACAACTTCACATGACATCGCCGACTTTGACGTTGGTGGCGGGGATTTTTTATTTGTTATATTTTTCTTACTAGGTAATTAAAATGGGGAGAATTTGTGTCGTGGGGGCTTGTGAAAGCGAGTATTATCCGGATTGTAGTTTGTCTTTTCACAAGTAATACTTTTAAACATAATTTGTTAATGAAGAATTAGGGTGACCATGCATTATTATCCAATCATAAAGTCCGTTGTTTTTTTGTATCGGAAAGAGCGTAATCTGTGTCTTTTATTATTGCACGTTCAACGCGTGTTATCATGTTTCGACGTAAAGGAACGTACTATATGTACGTTCCGTTTTTTAAAAAAAACTATAAACATAACTTACCACGCACGTTAATACAATCCAAATAAAGAAATCACTGTGAAAAGGTTGCACTTTAAAAGACCATTGGCAGTCATTGGCATATTACTCTATTGATATTATTATCATGATGCTTAATTCTTAATTTATAATTTACAGCCCCTAATATTAGTTGTTTGTACTACCTCACGTTCACTTTTTTCATATCTCAGAGAGTTGTGAATTCTTTTTTTGTTCGAAAGGGTGTACTTCCTAGTTGGTCCCATTGTCGCCATATTGAAGTCGGTTTCTTTGCAAAAAGAAGTGGTGTTATTTAAAAAACGATTATGAATAAAAATATTTTGGCTTTCAATGTTGGCCTTTTTTTTGTACGTATGTATTGTCATTGTCCTTAAATCATATTTTAATATAGTCACCCTATTCAGAGAGAGACAAAAGGGACATGCACTGTGCTTTCGTTCGGCTTCGATTTTCCGACAACAGCTTGTTCCTTATATATTACTTCTATGCGCGCGCCCTCTACCAATTGACGTGGGAGACGCCGGGCTGCCACGCGCCTGCCAACGATACTGTAAACATTTGCCGCCAAAACCGCACAGACTAAGAGTATAAACAATGTCAAGTGTTAAGTTTTACCATGGAAGTATCAAGAGTTTTACTTATAAAATGTTGTTAAGTTTTTACATGTCAGTGGGCTGGCCGCATCGAAAACTATTAAAAGAGTAAAATGTCTAAAGCATTTTTTTTATTTAGTTTTTTGCAATTTACTGTAAGGAAATACCCAAAAGAATGATTGTTAGTGCCTCAATCAAATCCATAGACAGCACTGGTCCGTTCACTGCTGAACGTAGGCCTCCTTTAATTAGCGCCGCATTTCTCTATCCCGGGCTTCTCCCAACCAGCCATCACCATCATCATCATCAGCCTATATCAGTCCACTGCTGGAAATAGACCTCTCCTAATGTTCGCCACCTTGATCGATTCTGGGCTTCTCGCATCCAGCACTTGCCAGCCGTCCGCAAATGGTCACTCCACTGGCCTGATGGCGTCCTACACTACGTTTGCCGAGACGCGGCATCCACTCCAGAACTCGTTTACCCCAACGGTTATCGGTACCAACCGTAAGGCGTTAACTTGCCACTTCCCATTAGGTCCGGAGGGGGCCCTCCGGCGTACTCACACGAAAACAAACAGCAAAACGTGTGTTGGCTTTACAATTAGCCGAGAGAGTAGTGTTGGCAAAATATAAACATTTTACTAGCTCTCGCTTGCGGCTCCCTTCGATGTGACGAAATTTCGAAAGGATAGGAATACAATATATTCTATTTACGACATGTATGACACATTTAACTGTCTATTTTTCAAAAGAACCTCGAAAGGAGGTAATCATCATCATCATGAGCAGCCTGCAATAGTCCACTCGGCGCCACCGGAGCAAGAAGCTACGCCCTGCGATCGCCAACCCGCCTACCCAGCGTGGCGATTACGGGTATATACTCCAGAAATTTGCCCTAGGTGGCGAATAACTGGAGAGGCCTATGTCCAGCAGTGGACTGCAATAGGCTGATGATAGTCTGTATTTTAAATTATAAAAATATATTGGACATGTATTTTTCCTTTTTTCATTTAAACAAAAAATAACGAAGATACCAGGCATCAAAATGTAGGAGTAAGGGTTTTTGACGTCACACATTGGCGACAAAACTTTGACGTCACGTTTAATTTTAACGGGCTATTATCTTTGTCATTTTTGGTCTATATTACAAATAAAAAAAACGTGTCTTTTATTTTTGAACAATCTAAAAGACGGACTAGTTACATTATTTACGGCAACAGGCCTATTGGGGGCGTGTAGAGTTGTATTAAGCTTGGCTCTTCATGACATCTGATCAACTTTTTGACAGTGCATGTAACGCGGTCTCGCTCTCGTCTTGGCTACGTTTTACATGAAAATGTTTTTGGGGGATAACACTTTCCCGAAAAGAAGTTGCTTGCCATTAATTTTTTGACCTCCGAGAGAGGCGTCTGACCCATGTCTGTTTCAACGGCCCTGCCCTGCCCTGTGCATCGCCCGCAATTCAGCATAAGCGTAGGCTTAAACTAATAAAAAACCTCTTTTCTCATTCAACCCTGCGCCGCCCGCGGGGTGTAACAAGCCCATTGCATAAATAAACATAACCAAGTGGTACTTTTCACACGAAGCGCCACTAGCGACTTTTCCCGACAAAACATGGCGACAATTTCGCTACTAAACAATGGGGTGACAGTTTTTAGATGTGTTTTGTTTAGATTGTTTAATTTGACATGTGACTCGGAATATATTGTAAGTAGCTGACATAATAGAATTAAGTCTCACCCTGTGCGATAGAACCCAAAACATTATGATCTTCTGTACGAATAAAAATTGTACCAACGTTTTCGGCAATTTTGCAAAAATATGTACGTTGAAATAAAACGTCTACGTTGCGTTATAATAATTATGTCTGTAATATGTTTTTTATATTGTTTGTGTAATTAAGAATATTTATCTTTGCCATTATCCTATTTGTACCTACTTGATTCATGTCTATGCCTATGTCCAGCAGTGGACTGGTGATGGCTGATAATGATGATCATTCATTTAAGACAGAGGACAGAATGAAAAGTAGGACAAAACAGCGAGCACTGTCGTGTCTTTCATAGCCTAAATCATATCATATCCATAGCCTATTCATATACAGAGGCCTATGTCCAGCAGTGGCCTGCGATAGGCTGATGATGATGGCGAAGATAGTGTTTCATTATTTTACTTGTATACAAGTAAAATTATAAATAACCAAGTCAGGTTACGCTTTTCTAAGACATAAAAGCTTACACGCTTGCTTTTCCTTGAGCTTAAGTAAGTTACTAACAAACGGATGAACTAAATCAACCGACAATCGTCACTCAAGAGCCGGAACGAAACGAAGGGGACGAGATTGATTATGCAAATACCTTAGCGAGTGCAGTGAGGAGTCAAATCAGCCGAGAGTTCCTTAGACGGGACGCAGGGCCTCGGCGGGGTGCGGGCAGTTTGGAGATTGGCAGTGAGGAAACTGCGTTGTCTTGTCAAACTAACGTTTAAGAGAGGTAGGGCATAGCGAATCTTCGCTCGAATTGAGCTGCCCGTCCGGGGAAGGACCTCCACCCTATAGAATACCGCAGCCAAATGACCTCCGGGTCATGTTCCTGTCGGTGAGTAGGGTTTCCAGAGCTCGTGGGGGGTTGGGGTAGGGCCTGCATGGCGGTGGCAACTGACAGGTAATTGACCAGTAATTTAATTAATCAATCGATCAATTAATTAATTAATATTAATATTTATTTATTTAATTTAATTTTAATTTTAATAATATTATAAAGCTGAAGAGTTTGTTTGTTTGTTTGAACGCGTTAATCTCAGGAACTACTGGTCCGAATTGAAAAATTCTTTTTGTGTTGAATAGACCATTTATCGAGGAAGGCTTTAGGCTATATAACATCACGCTGCAACTATTAGGAGCGAAGAAATAATGGAAAATGTAAAAAAACCGGGGAAAAAATAACTATTTCACACGGACGAAGTCACGAGCACAGCTAGTAAAAGATATACAAGATTTGATTGCAGGTTGCCTACTGTCGTTTCCTGCACTGTGTCATATACAAGTGTCGGTTTTCGCACGGAGCGTTTTAGTGTTAATCAATTAGGGTGTTGTTTTTCAAGCGTGTTTGTTTTTTTTACGAGACTATAAGGGGTGCTCCTGGGAAATGTTTAGATTCCACCGGATGTATGTTGACTCGGAATTATACGGGGTGTTTGCAGTTATAGTGAGTAGTTTCATCATGAGACGTCCACTGCTGGACATTGGCTTCCCCCCATTAAAATTGTCATTTGGGGGTAGTTGCCATAGTGACCACGCTTGGCGGTGGGTTGGTGATCGCAGTAGGTTTTGTTTGCACCCAGGTAAACGCTGTTGCCATCTGGCAATGGGGATATCAGGAATCTTCCTGATATCCCCATAGTCGTTGTCTACGACACCCACGAGATTAGATGTATGTGTAAGATAATGATATGAACCCACGACCTTCAAGCCAGAAGGAATATCAGTGTCCTGGTGCGTTTGAAAACGATTCTGTTATCTGTATGACCTAAAAGTTGACTGATAGAGAAGGCTCCTAGCATTAAGGTCGCCTTTTGTGCAATAAAGTTTTAATAAATAAACGCATAATACACTAATTTGTCATCATCACTGATAACACTTGGGTCTGGGTGTTTAAGGTACATTCTCTCTTACACAAAAAGGTACTTGGGCTTATTTGCTTAATCCTAAAATGCATTTAAGAGATATTGAGCGAATATTTTGAAACTTAATAGTTTGATTGTTCATAAAAATAACATTACATACAAAAGATATGAACGCGTTAGTGAGAGAATTTATTAATAAATAAATAGTAACATACTTAATAGGATAAATAACGAACAGAAAAAAGTCTACTTAATAGGCTATTATGGCTAAAAATTGTAATTCGTCCAATGAAATTACGGGTGACGTCACTCGGTGAGGCATTTTTACGGGAACGAGTGACGTCAAAGACTCCCACTCCTAACTTTTATTATTCTAGATGTCATGTAATGATTACTCTACCTACCTAAAACCCGTAGAACTGGTGATACCACAGATAATTTTATTATAGCATGAACTATGGCGGTAATCAAAACCTAATTATTATACAAACTAAAATGGTGGTGACTGGGCCCGATGGCTCATTTGGTAGTGACCACTGTCTTCTGGACGAAAGATCATGGGTTTGATTCCCATCCGAGACAATAATTCGTGTGATGAACATTTGTGGTTGTTTTGTGTCTGGGTATTGTATTTGTGTTTCATGGCTGTCATTACTTTTTTTTGTTTAAGTACTCTCAAGTACCGTTTTGTGTTAGATTCATTGTTCTGATACCCATAACACATGTGATTAAGCTACTTACTATAAGATCGGATCGGATATGATGTCTGTTATTTATTTATTTTAATAAATTCAAATCAGATTCAAATTCCTAATACGATCGAATCACTCGAATCAAACGAATCTATTTCGAAAAAAAAACTGTCAACATCACTTGACAATTGTTTACATCACCACAGATTCCTAAAAAGGAACACTCAACATTTTCATTACCGTTGCAACCGTAGACAAAGCCATTAGCCGCACAGATAACGGTGAGAGCTCAATTCCCTTATCTCCAAGTAGCAAAATTATTTTAAAAAATTTCACGTCACAGATAACCGGTGACGGTGACAAGAGCATTGCATTAAGGTTGGAAAAAAAAATAAAACAAACATGGCGACCAATATGACCGGCAAAGGAGCCGACGGTAGCCGGCTTTCTTGCTTGGAATTCATAAATGATAAATTTAATATTATTTATGACGGCCGATGTATAAAGAGTTGTAATTTGTGTGGGTTTCGGGACGCTTGGGAGAGGTAGAGGTGTATTCGTTGCGGTATGACGTTTTAAAATAGTTTTTTTTAAAGTCAACTGAAATTCTCGGAAGCGCTGTCAATAAAACGTTTGAGAGGTTAATTTTCCTTGTATTTTTTTAACGTTTCACAGGTAAATAAAACAAAGTTAATGTAAACCTACCTACTAATAAATTCAAAATATTTAAAGAAATAAAGAAAGTTACTTTTTTTTTAATAGTGGCTCGACATAATGGCTTCCCTACGCCTGATGGAAAGCGAAAGAGAAGCCCAAGTCGCTATGACAACGGGCAAGTAACTGGTCAGTTACCTGTCAGTTGCCACCACCATCGCCAACCCGCCTGCCCAGCGTGGCGTATACCTTCACGTGTTTGTTCAAAGTGGCGAACTGCCTTTGTCCCATAGCGATAGACCCATGATAATGATGATGAGTATCAAATTTAAAGGAACATAGAAGAAGATTCTGAGAGTAATCTTTCTGTTTTCATTACAAATAGCAGTATTACATAAAAGAGTGATCAAACCAGAAAAGTAAACCATAGAAAACCGACAAACGACCGACATCCTTATCTACTTCTACTTAATATTATAAATGGGAAAGTGTGTCTGTCTATCTGTATGTTTGTCTTTCTTGCACGGCAAAACGGAGCGACGAGTTGACGTGATTTTTTAAGTGGAGATAGTTGAAGGGATGGAGAGTAACATAGGCTACTTTCCCCCCCTTCCTAACGGGCGGAGCCGCAGGCACAGCTAGTATCTCTATAAACTTGACATTAGCGTAATCTAAGCGCGAGATAGGGCCCACATTATAAAAAATAAAAAAAGATCTACGCATCTTTACGTCATCTCTACCGAACGCATTTGTGAATAGCGTCCTAGGGGTGGCCTATAAGTGACCATTCAGACTTAATTGAGAGCTCAAAGCGTCTCCAACTTAGCTCATACAAACCCACCGTTCACTGCTACTTAAACCACCTTTTCATCCTGAAACCTGACAGGGAAAGTAGTCCCACTCGTCCGGTTTAAATCAAACCGCGCAATAAACGGCGCGAAACGCATCCCCGCAAAAACATTAACAACAATTTATTAAAGCGATTACGTATGAAATTAAATATTTAATTATACTACCGTAATTAGCCATAAATGGTGGTATTATCATCTCTAGACGGTGCCGGCGATGCGACGTAAAATATGATAGTTAATTTAGGTGCGGCGAGGCTCGGGCCGATTTCACGCGGTAACATTATTATTTATGTCAAAAACACGTTATACTATGGTCGAACGTTTTGGAGTAAGCGGTACGTTTGGTGTACTTAGGTCAAGTGTAGTTTTGTGTCATTTGGACTCCATTATCAGCCAGCTGTTCACAGCTGGACAAAGGTCTTTCCAGATGTTCGCTACTTCAGGCAAAAACTTAAAGGTGTACACCTAAAATCGCCAAGCTGTCGAATTGATGATCTTAGAGCATAGCTCTGTGACGCTGCTGCCTGTCATCGGCCTTTGGTATGTAACCTGTACTATTGACTTTGATAGACATAGGGATTCCCCAATGACAATTGTCATGTGGGGGGATAAGACACTACGCTTTTCGCCGCTGGACATAGACCTCTCCAGTTGTTCCGCGCTTAGGGCAAACATCTGCAGGATATAATCGCCACGCTGGGCGATCGCTTCTCACTCCGGTGACGCTGCTGCGCTTCATCGGCCTGTGGTATGTATTTAGCTACGCCTTCATTTGTGATGGTTATACCACCAGCAGTCGGTCGCCAGCGCCTTGTTTGTTATTCGGCAGGATGCACCATGCAGGTGAGGTTGGCTTGGAGGGAAAAGATGATAGGCCGCTCCCTTACATTCCTTAGTCGTCTTTTACGAAACCCACCTGCGCCATAACATAAGTATACGTAGATACTACGCGTTAGAAACGTTAGTATCCGTCGTTAGAAGGTGTCATCGCAAACAGACCGACACCCGACACCTCTGGTCCGTTGTGGGGACTCTATAATCGATGGGCAGACCGACACGGTGACTACGCGACTTGTCTATGGTAAGTCTAAGTTACTTTACGAGCGTAGTTATAGTAAGTTTTACGAGGGATGTAATGGAGCGAGCCATCATCTTTTCGCACCAAGCCAACCTCACCTGCCCGTGGTGCATCCTGCCGAACAACAATCGAGGCTCTGGCGACCGAAGCGCACAGTTGTGGACTGTCAAGTATCAAGATGGTGGGGATGGTAAGCTTGTCGTGAAGAACGATGAATAGACGTGACGAACGCGGATGGAATCATTCCCAACAATTCCTCGGAACACTCTCTATGATATCATCATCAGCATTGCAGTCCACTGCTGCACATAGGCCTCTCCAGCTGTTCACCCCTTAGGGCAAACACCTGAAGAATATGCACATATAGCCACGCTGGGCAAGCGGGTTATCGATCGCAGGGCCTATCTCCTCGCTCCGGTGCCGCTGCTGCCCGTCATCGGTCTGTGGTATTTAGCTACGCCTTCAATCGTGATGGTTATACCGCCACCAGTCGGTTGCCAGCGCCTCGTTTGTTATTCGGCAGGATGCACCACGGTCAGGTGAGCTTGGCTTGGAGCGAAAAGATGATAGGCCGCTCCCTTACATCCCGATATATGCGATAGAAAACTTACTGTTTAACATCAGACAGACCGCCTGCTTGTCTGCCACGAAGAGCAATAAAAAAATAAATAGCAGCTGTTTGACCAAAATCGTATGACGTAACCGCAAGCGGGTAAAATATCCTAAATCGATATTGATTAAGGTCATTGTGCTAAAGAAGCCCCGCAAACGAGGTTAGTTCACACTGAAATATGAGGGATTACGGGATTTTAGCTGCCATTACGTCATAAAAGCAGTTTAGAGATTTGAATTCGGAACTAAATGACAGATAAAGAAAAATGTCATGGAATACCAGAGTCTAGCTGAGATTGGAACCAAATTACATTTAATTATGGTTATTCAAAATGTTTAAAAAAATTCAATGGGTAAATTGACCCCAACTCGTTATGCGATGTTAGAGGCATAGAGCCTAGAATGGAGTCTACTCCGAACTCCGAGAGAATAATTTTATTTACTTTTGTACCTACCTTTGAATTCACAAGTGCTTGTTTTAAGTCCAAACGAATATATTTTCTATCCTATTTTATTCCGCAACTCGACGTCTTGCGCCTATTTATGCTTAAAGTTTACCTTTACGTTACATTACATCTAAGATAGATGTAAAAGTAAATGCTAAACGCTTTTTTCTGCATTCAAAAAAGTCAATTAGAAAATGTGTAAAGTCAACACACTGAATACCAACATGGCCTCCGAGATCCGGCTTCCTGATTCGAATAAATAGATTAAGAAATAAGAGAGAAGAAAAAATCAATTAATTATACCGTCGACAGATTAAAAAAGCCAACTGGCCGTATAAAATTCTAAGGGATGCCAATAAAAAAGCGAAACACAATGAAAAAAAATAAATTTCGAAAAAAGAACTCCCAGCTGCCATATTACGCGGCGCGTGCGAGCGAGACGGCATACACGGGGCATTGTGTAAGTGCGAGAGGGAGGGGGATAGGGATTAAAAATGGAAGTTGGCGGAGGATTAATTTTATTCCCGTATTAAATGCGTATTGGACTTTAAATCTAATAGGTTGCCAGTCGTTAATTTTGTTTGTAGGTTTATAGTGGTTTTATCTGAAGCGTTGGATGCAGTTATTTATGTCAAAGAGCAGGGATAATTCACACTTTGTACACTGCGGCTTTCGTTAGAGTAAACATAGTATATCTGCTTACTGATATGCCGACGGATCGCTAAGCCTTCATCATCATCAGCCTATTGCAGTCCACTGCTGGACATAGGCCTCTCCAGTTGTTCACCGCTTAGGGCAAACATCTGGAGGATATACCCATAATCGCCACGCTGGGCAGGCGGGTTGGCGATCGCAGGACGTAGCTTCTCGCTCCGGTGACGCTGCTGCCCGTCATCGGTCTGTGGTATTTAGCTACGCCTTCATTTGTGATGGTTATACCGCCACCAGTCAGTTGCCAGTGCCTCGTTCGTTATTCGGCAGGATGCACCACGGGCAGGTAAGGTTGGCTTGGAGCGAAAAGATGATAGGCCGCTCCCTTACATCCTAAGCCTGTT
Organism: Conogethes punctiferalis; assembly: GCA_031163375.1. Taxonomy (NCBI): domain Eukaryota; kingdom Metazoa; phylum Arthropoda; class Insecta; order Lepidoptera; family Crambidae; genus Conogethes; species Conogethes punctiferalis. The sequence goes on along the minus strand of CM062103.1, from coordinate 3,380,525 downwards.
GTTTCACAAAATACTAGTTACATTAACTGCCACGGGGTCACAGGTGACCCACGAACAATACATTTTCAACTGTGTCTGGTTTCGCAGTCAAAGACGTAATAATTTGGGGGATTTCAATTTATCAGAACACTCAATTGATTATAAGTAGTTAGTATAATTTTTACTATCAAAATGTTTTACTCCATAAAAGAATACTTAAAAGAATAGGGAATTAATATGACGATCTTTAATACTATCTTTAATACTATAATACATTACAATGCCCGAAAAGGGCGACTAAGTTGTAAAGAACATAATATGACTTAAGATCTAAATGTAACACTTAGTCTGTAATAAAGAATTTGAATATTTGAATATCCAAAACTGTTTGCAGTGGGCAGTGTGACGAACCATATTATTATAATAATTACTGTAATGAAATTAATGAATTTCGTGAATGATAACATGATTTTCTTTAAAGTTAGAGTGAATAGGATCTATGTTAGCGTCCATCTTTCCATAATATCAGATGAAAAAGAGAAAGCGACTGTATGCTTACTTAGTAAGTAATAAACACCCATACCGAACTAAGAAGAATCAGGAGGCTTAGTTAGAAAGTGTGTGCGTTTTTTTTATTGTAGCTCGACATAATGGCTTCGCTACGCCAGGTGGAAAGCGACAGAGAAGCCCAAGTCACTGTGACAACGGGCATGTAACTGGTCAGTTACGTGTCAGTTGCCACCGCCATGCTAGCCCAACCCTAACCCCCCAAGAGCTCCGGAAACCCTACTCACCGGCAAAACACGACCCGGAGGTCATTTGGCTGCGGAATTCTATAGGCTTATTACTCTGCTCTCTCACTCTGCTGCTCACTAAGGTGGCAAACGACCCTAACCGACTGATGTTAAACGGTTACCTTAGCCTATGGACACATTTAACACCAGGGGTGTCACACGCGTGTGTTATTTCAGTATGTAAGTACATATGTACATGCTCGTCTGCCATTTCTTACATAAAAAAAACATGAAGTAGGCCCTCTAGTTACAAGTTCTCGGGATTTTTTTTTTATGGCATAGGGGGCAAACGGGCCTGAAGGTCACCTGATGGTAAGTGATCACTTCGGCCCATAGACACCGCAACACCAGGGGAGTCCCAGGTTAGAAACGATTTGATCGACTGTTTACAATGTCATTATCACTTTGTAGAGCTTACAATGGTATAGCAACATATGGCATTTCTTGTTATGGAATAGTATTGTATTGTTGCTCTACAAATTGGATACAAAACTATAGGAATACCAAGAAATTCTTTGTCTTTCCTCGAAAAAAGTATTGTACTTTATTCCATAACAGATATTTAAAAATTCCCCAATGCCCCAACAAAAATAACTTTGTCGCCACAGCACAAAATTACGTGCTATTTTTACCTTCTAAAACCAACGGAAGAGCCATTTTTAGGGATGCATACACGGAAGGAAAAACGGAACCCTTAAAAGATCACTTTGTTGTCTGTCCGTCTGTCTGTTAACAAGATCCTTTTTGTCAAAATACGTGGAGGTATCGAACTGAAACTTATATATCAAACGTTCAGATCTACTGTCCCTTGGAAATGTAAAAAGGAAAATTCTAAGTCAATGCAGTCAAAAGACACAGCCTTCTAAGCTTCAAAATTTCGACGTTCGCAAGAGAATAAAAAAAAGAGAGGGTCTGTGAACTCAGAATCTTGAAATTTGGTAGATATGACCTCATAGCGACATCTCATAGCACAGATAAAGGAAAAATTACCAAATAAATAACATTTCAGTAACATCATATAATATAATAAAAGTTAATATAGTACGGAACCCTTTGTGCGCGAGTCCGACTCGTACTTGGCGGTGTTTTTTTAAACATATACACAAAAGAATTGCTAATCCGCAAAAGGGTTGCTCCTCTAAGTGTGTGCGATATTTTTTGCGCAATCTTCAGGTACGTCCCAAAAAATATATCTATTTGACGTTTATTGTTTATTTGAAAACGGTAGGGCCTGAATATTGTATGAATCACATCCGCTGTGTTATAGGGAAGAACGTATTGTGAAAGGGTAGGTACTAAAATGTAATGTCGAAATATGAAAACT